>APFE031741492.1:0-20121 GCA_000404065.3 Pinus taeda | reverse complement strand
GTATCAATACCTTATCTGGGGTGCTGCACTGTAGCCTCTCTTTCTAATTCTGCGTTCAGTGATCCATCCTGGGCAGCCATTGTGGCGATTCAAATGACATGAAAGACTTCCGTAGTTTAGATGAAGTAGTCGTACCAGGCAACTGTTAACTTGATCTCCAATGGTTTGAGCTTCAGATTTTGGTTTCCTCATGATAAGGCTAAAGCGGCTTCAAATCCACATTGTTTTCTGACTGAGTTTCAGAAGGATTTTCACATGACATGTCTTTAGTCTGTACCGTGTCAAAGATTTCATTAGGAGCAGTAGGATGAACAGTAGCATTCTTTCAGGTTTGGTTTCCTCATGAGAAGGCTAAGGCGACTTGGCATCCACATTGTTTTCTGACTCTATTTTAGAAGGATTTTCACATGAAATGTGTTTATTCTGTTGGGTGTCAAGGATTTCCGTAGTGGCGGATCCAATGCAGATCGTATTCGAATGGATTTACAGTGTTAAAATGTTAAAATACTCTACAGAATGCACATTTGATTGGCACGGTACTGTTCATCCTACTGCTCGGAATGAAATCCTTGGCATGGTACAGACTAAAAGACATGTCATGTGAAAATACTTCGGAAATTCAGTCGGAAAACAAAGTGGATTTGAATTCGCTTTCGCCTTCTCATGAGGAAACCAATCCTGACAGAGCTGAGAATAAAGCTCCTGCTGTTCAACCTGATGAACAACCCTCAAAATCTGAAGCTCGGACAACTGGAGAGCAAGTTAACAGATATCCTGATACGACTACTTCCTTTGAACTCGGAAAGCCTTTTTTGTTAATTGAATCGCCACAATGGCTGCCGAAAGAATGGATCACTGAACTCAGAATTAGAAAGGGAGGCTACAGTGTAGGCAATGCATATAAGGTTCTTTTCCGTGTTTAGCATTGTGATATTCAACCACTGTTTAGCTGGTGAAATAGATTTTCCTCTAGAATGGATCATTTCTTTTGCTTAGATTTGGGTTCCAGTTATTTTTGTGAAAGAGTTTGCTCTTTACATCATAGTTATCGAATTCCGCTAATTGTGCTAAAAAAAAACTAGAAAGTAAAAAATTTGCTCTTTATATCATAGTTACCAAATTTGGTCTATAAAAAAAACTAAAAAAACTAGAAAGTAACACTGACTTTGTGCCAAGACACCGTTTCGCTAGTATGTTATTTTGTAAGCCATTTTTGAGGGTGACTTTGTCATTTTGTACCCACCACCAAGGTTCTAGTTTTACATGTCATTATACGTCGTGCAGAGTTTTGCCCAGAATCATAATCTGCATGTTTGAACCATGATTGTGGACGCCATTCAGAATTCCACCAATGCTTAAACCATGAAAGTATACCAACTGCTCTACCAACTGTTAGCAATGCAAGTATACCAACTGCTCTACTATATCCTCAACTATATCACAGAGCGCAGTTAACCCAGAAACCATTTCGACTGGTTTTGATGATCTAGGAAGGATGCCCACACATTTTCAATCACTTTTGGATGGTGCAGAAGGATCTGAGGCCCATATATTGGCTGAGGAGAAACCTACTGAATCAAGCAAGAGGAAAAGGAAGCCTTTTATATTCACTGAGGAGAAGTCTACTGGTTCAAGCAAGATGGAAAGGAAGCCTTCTTTGGATATGAAACTGTAAAACGCATGTAAAGGGAACATTTTCTTCATATTTCATCTTGTTCATTTTTTTTTTGGTTTCCTCGGCATTTGAGGATAAATTAAGTAATAATGGTAATACTGTGCTAAATTATAATTTTGCCACTTTATTGGTCAATCACAAAAATGGCAACAATTCCCTTATAATTGGATGGTATAGTCCAGAATCCTAAAGAGCCACGCAGTATTTGGGAGATTCAACTATTTAACTATTTTGCACATTCAGCTAATATGTCAGTGACAATTCTTTAATTTCACATTTCCTTATTACTACATGTAAGGCACAATCTCCATTGCTTACATTGATTTTTTTCCACCGCAAATTCTTTATGAGCAAATATAAAGTCTAGTTTTATGTGATTCAGTATGAGGGCAAAGTTTCGATTCATTGATTTGTTTTCCACTGCAATTTTTTCCTGACCAAATATAGCTAGTCTAGTTTTATGTGATTCAATGCAGCATAAAAATTGTTCTACGCCTAATTAAAACATAATTTATCTGGTGCATTGGGCTATGTTAGAGGTATTTGTGCATTGAACATTTAATGGGATCTTTTGAGATTTCACTAGATTGTGGAGAATAATTCATCTTGGTTTTACTCAATAGTTTCTATATTTGAATTTTCAAATCTATTTATTCTAGGAGACATTGAAGTCTAAGCATATTTATATTTATTTGTCAAATCTAAAGTGAATTTATTATCCTCTCCATCTAGTATCCTCTCCATCTAGGTTCAATTTTAGTAAGTGACTGGTTGAGTTTATGACTTTGAGCCTCATTGTTATATGATAGGGAATAAATTAATTGACTTAGCTAACAAGGTTTGAAGTCTTCACTAGAAATACTCATTATGAGCTCAACATGTCAGATGCAAAAATTGAACCCAAGTGGAAAGGACAACAACATCTAAATACAATTGACCACAAACATTGACAACTTGACCTTGACACATGAAAGAGTCATTCTCAAAAGCAATTGCCTCTATCAAAACCTAAAATATTTACATGATTGTTCTTTGAAACTAGGATACCAAACAAAAGTTTGCATCAATTATTATAGGCACAAGTTATTGATTACAATTAAATTCTCATAACACCTTCAAAAAATGATCTCTGAAAAATGACATGGAAGATCACAAAAAATATAATGAAATTAATGACATAGAAGATCAGACAGAATATAATGATTCTCAAAAACAACGGCCTCTATGAAAACAAAAAATATTTACATGATTGTCTTTGAAACTAGGATACCAAACAAAATTTTTTGAGTCAAAAAACGATCTCAGGAAAATGACATGGAAAATCACAAAGAATATAATGAAATTAAAAGTGATGCAAAAAAAAACTGGGATGCTAAAAAACTAGAACACTTCAAACAAGGACAAGAAAAGTCTTCTAACAAGGACAAGAAATTTTTTTTTCCATAAATTATTATAGGCACAAGTTATTGATTACAATTAAATTCTCATAACACAGTCAAAAAATGATCTCAGAAAAATGACATGGAACATCACAAACAATATAATGAAATTAATGGCATATAAGATGAGAAAGAATATAGTGAAATTAAAAGTAGTGCAAAAAAAAATCTAGGATGCAAAAAAAAACCTGGAACACTTAAAACAAGGACAAGAAAAGAAAAATGACATGGAACATCACAAACAATATAATGAAATTAATGGCATAGAAGATCACAAAGAAGGATGCAAAAAAAACCTGGAACACTTATAACAAGGACAAGAAAAGTCATTGCGCCTTTTTTGAACAAGGATCCAAAAACTCAACTAACCATCCAAACATACACCAAGTTTGTCTTTCCATTATAAAACATCATTACAATTACACAAAAAATATATTATTAAGAATTGTCAAAAACCAACTACTATGACAATCATTATATTAGAAAAAGAAATAAATATTACAATTGTACAGTTAATTAAACAAGTTATTTATGAAATCCTTAAACAAGCACACAAATCTATGTTCAATATTCAAACGTTCAAAACATGCATTTTGTTATTATCTATGAATTTAGAATGGGAAACAATATATCACATATTGAAGAGCCTCATGACAATATTACCATGTTTCTTATCTTTATAAAGAAAAATAAGAAAAAAATAATTTCCAAAACAAAATCCAAGATGATGTGGAATGCAACACATTCACAAAGAATATGTTGTTTGTTATGTAGAAATTATGGTGTAGAATTGCAACTGCTCATGAAATTTTAGTGAAATCACAAGACAGAATCTTAATCTACTTCTTTGTAAAATTCAATTCACAATTTAAAACCACAAGCGGAAACATGTATAAGAAAAGCACACATACATACCGTATTTTTCGAGTGGAAAGCAACTGTTAAAAAACCCTTATATTTTCTTACATGAATTTGATGTAAATAAAGAAGTATTACAATTGCTTGCTCACTCTGAGCACAACTTGCAAGTGAATAACCTATCTCTCTACTCACTCAGAAGCTCTGACCCAAACTTAGTCAATTTTTTCATCAGCCCCTATTTCCTTGTGCAATTCCTTGAGAAATTAAGCCCCTATTATTTAGTAAAATCCTCAAATTGATTGTGCAATTCCCAAGGTCAACTCGAGACCTCGAATTCTTTGCATGCACTAGCTATTTTGGGTTGATTGATGAGTTAACTCGATGAACACTGAATTTCACTGAAGTCCCATTGAACAACTAACCTTCCACTAGTTCCTCCAATAGTTAGAACTAGTTTAAGTGAAGACAACTTGAAATAACTAACCTTGATTGCGACAAATTAACAATCACACATGCTTAATTGAACTCTAACTCCTCTAACTCAAATTTATTGATCTACCCGACTCACAAGAACCATGTCACGTATGTTAATTGCATGCAAGTTGTCTGCTAATGTGGAAATCCATTTTTTCTCAATTCAATCAAAGGCAAACTCAAATTGAGAATTTCTTGCTGCATTTTTCAACACTCTCTCTTCACAAGAAAGGGATTTTCAGCCACCTCTATCCTACACCCATGGAACTCGAACTTCCCTCTTGATAAGGCCTTTTTCAAAATGTCAGTATCTTGTTCCTCTCTCAAAATTTATTGTAGCAAGATTATCCACCTCTGCACACAGTCCTATAAATGGTGATACCAAATATCTATATGCTTGGATCGATCGTAAAATACATGATTCTTGGAGAGATTGACGCAACTCTGATTATCACATTAGATCATAGTTGGATCCATCATCTAGCGAAATAGTCCCACAAGTATCTTTCTCATATTACTTCACATGATGCTTGACTTGCACCCATGTATTTATCTTCTACTAAGCTAAGCACCACAAACATTTGCTTCTTGTTGTACCATGAAATAGTTGTAGACCCAACATTGAAAATTCCACCTGATGTATTATTTCAATTTGATGGACTCCTTGCCCAATTTGCATCTATGAAGCCACACAGATTCACTCCCTTTATCTCTCTGTACCATAATCCAAACTAGGTAGTGCCTCCAAGGTACCATAAAACATGCTTAGCTTCCTTCCAAAATACTTTGGTTGGCCTAACCATAGCTTGGCTCAACTCGTTGAATGCACATCACATACCTTGTCATGTGTTCACAAGGTACATTAGTGAACCCACTAGTTATCGATAAATAGTAGCATCCACTTCCTCACCTGAAGTGGCATCCTCCTTCCTCCAGTTGGTCACTAGTTCCCCATCACCTTGCCATACTTCCAACCCAAGGAAGTAGTGCATGATACCCATGTCCTTGATTTCAAATTCTCTTGCAAGGTCCTCCTTGCAAGATCTAATCAACTGCTCATCACTAGTTAAAATCAAATCATCAACATATGAGACAATAATAGGGAATTTAGCTTCTACGAAGATGAATAAAGAAGTATTACAATTGCTTGCTCGCTCTGAGCACAACTTGCAAGTGAATGAACTATCTTTCTGCTCATTGAGAAGCTTTGACCCAAACTTAGTCAATTTCTTCCTCTTCTTGAGCCCCTATTTCCTTACGTAATTCCCTGATAAATTAGGCCCCTATTATTTAGTAAAATCCTCAAATTGATTGTGAAATTCCCTAGGTTGATCATCTAATTTCATGCAACACTTGTACTCTACTTACTATTGTATGCTTGATGTTACATTTCCTTAGAATCTCCACCACAACTGGAGAACTCGAATTATTTGCACGCACTAGCTATTTTGGGTTGATTGATCAATTAACTAGATGAACACTGAGTTTTACTGAAGTCCCATTAAACAAATAACTTTCCACTAGTTCCTCCAATTGTTAGAAGTTGTTTAAGTGAAGACAACTTGAAATAACTAACCTTAATTGCCACAAATTAACAATCACACATGCTTAATTGAAATTTAACTCCTCTAACTCAAATTTATTGATCTAAGTGAGTGACAAGAACCATGTCACCTCTATTAATTGCATCCAAGTTGTCTTCTAATGTGGAAATTCATTTTTTCTCAATTTAATCAAAGGAAAAATCAAATTGAGAATTTCACACTACATTTTTCAACACCCTCTCTCAGCAAGAAAGGGATTATCAACCACCTCTATTCTACACTTATGGAACTCAAAACTTCCCTCTTGACAATGCCTTTCTCAAAATTTCAGCATTTTGTTTCTCTGTCGGAATGTATTGTAGCAAAATTATCTGCCTCCGCACACAATCTTGTGAATGGTGATACTAAATATCTATATGCTTGGATTGATCGTGAAATACATGATTCTTGTAGAGCTTGATGAAAATTTGATTATCACATTAGATTATAGTTGGATCCATGATCTAGCCAAATAATCCCACAAGTATGTTTCTCATATTGGTTCACATGATGCTTGAATTATAGCCATGTATTCAGTTTTTACGAGCTGAGCGACACAAATATTTTCTTGTTGTTGTTCCATGAAATAGTTGTAGAACCAACACTAAAAAATCCACTTGATGTATTATTTGAGTTTGATGGACTCCCCACCCAATTTGAATCTGTGAAGCCACACAAATTCGTTCCCTTTATCTCTCTGTACCATAGTCCAAACTGTGTAGTGCCTCTGAGGTAGCATAAAACATGCTTAGTTTTGTTCCAAAATAATTTGGTTGTCCTAACCATAGCTTGGCTCAACTGGTTGAACGCACATCACATATCTCATCATGTGTTCACAAGGTACGTGAGTGAACCCACTAGCTACCAATAAATAGTAGCATCCACTTCCTCACCTGAAGTGGCTTCCTCCTTCCTTCAGTTGGTCACTAGAGGTGTCTCCATGGGTTTGTAACTCTCCATGTAGAACTTATGTAGTATCTCATTTACATACTTTCCCTGAGAGACAAAGAATTCCCCATCGCCTTGCCATACTTCCAACCCAAGGAAGTAGTGCATGATACCCATGTCCTTCATTTCAAATTCTCTTACAAGGTCCTCCTTGCAAGATCTGATCATTTGCTCATTACTAGTTAAAATCAAATCATCAACGCATAAGACAATAATGAGCAATTTAGCTTCTACCAAGATGTAATATAGGTTTTCATCTACTAACTTTTTTTGAAGCCCAAACCAATGAGATAGTTATTGATCCGGGTGTACTAAGCACGAGGTACATGTTCGAGACTGTGCAATGCTCGGTTGGGTCTGCACATATGAGACTCCCCATCAAATGTCTCAAAACCTTGTGGTTGCTCAATGTACACCTCCTCCTCAATAACCCCATTTAGAAATGTTTTTTTACATCCATCTAGTGGATCTTCCACCCCATCTTCATAGAGAATGCAAGAATTGATTTAATGGATGAGTACCTTGCTACATGAGCAAAGGTCTCCTCATAGTCAATTACCTCAACCCTAGAGTATCCCTTGGCCACAAATATGGCCTTAAAATTCTATATGCTTATGTCTATTACCTACTTAACCTTGAAGATCCATCTTGAACCCACAACAAATTTATTAGCTTGTCTTAGGACCACTTCCCAAACACTGTTCTTTACAATGGATTCATATTCCTCCACCATTGCATCAACCCATACAGGTTTCTCTATTGATTCCTCCAAAGATGATGGCTCAGTCTCAACAACATTAGTCATTAGAGCCATGTAGCCAGTGTATCAATCAAGTGACCTTCTCTTCCTATGCACATTTGAAGGATCTCGCACATTCTCCCTTTCATCATGCACAAGTCTATTAGTTTGCTTGGTCGTTTTTCTACCTTCTCTGGATGGTTCTTGTTAAATGGATGTCTCCACTCTCAGCTCCTCAATTTGTGGCTACTCCACAAATTTGTGAGTCTCCTCCTTTGGAGCTAAAATATCCTCTTCTACTGGGATCTCGAGCTCCTTCTCAAGAGAGCACCACATCGCTTTCTCCTCATCAAATTTTACATCCCTTTACAAAAATTTCATTATGAGGGATGACAAGTACACATAATAGTTTTGAGAAGTTTTTTTGTAATCCATAAAAACCCCCAATTCTATTGTTGGCTCAAGCTTCTTCCTTGATTCATTGGAGGCATGGTGGTAGAAAGAGGCTCCAAAAATCCTGGAGAGTGACACATCCAACATTCTCCCAGAAAAAACCTTCATCGGTGTAATCATGACGAGAATCACATGAGGAATTTGGTTATGCAAATAGACAGTTGTGTCACATGCCTCTAACCACAATATAGTGGTAGGCATTTATAATGCAACATAGCCCTCATGGCACCCATAATGATATGGTTCCTTCTTTTAGCCACCCCATTTTCTTTTGTTTCGTGGAGTGTTGTAAACTCTTGTCGAATTCCTTCTTTCACATAGAAATTTTTGAATTAACTCGACACAAAATCACCTCCATTATCGCTCCTGAGAGCCTTCACCTTCTTGTTGATTTCTTTCTCAATCAGTGCCTTGAATTATATCAACTTGGAGAATGTCTCATCTTTCTTCTACATGATCAAGATCTAACACTTCTTTGAGAAGTCATCAATAAAAATTACAAAATATTTATGTTTGGCAGTGGAGGCTGTCGAGAAAGGTCCACATACATCAGAGTGGATCCCTTCCGAGACTGCATGTGCTTTGTTCTCCCGATCATGGAATGTCGATTTTGTGTACTTCCCCAAGGTACACCCTTTACATACATCTTGTTGGTCAAGTACTCATTTAGGGAGGCCAGTGTTTATTTGTTGCATAATCTTGAAGGCGCCATGATGCAAGTGACCAAGTCTTGTGTTCCAAAGTTCACCAACATCATGACTCCACACTTTCTCCACCTTAGTGCTTAATGCAACACATTCTTCCACATATAGCTTATACAGGTTCTTCACATGAACCCTGATTTGTTTCACCTATCCCATGGCTATGTGTATTAATAATCCTTTTCCTTCTCTAAATATCACATCATAACCACAGTCTTTCAAAACTGCAAAGGAGATGATATTTTTATTTAGGCCCAGAACGAACATGACATCCTTGAACCTAAGAGGGGTGACCAAATCCCTTTGAAAAATGAATATACAAATCTTAGTTGCGTTGTACCTTCTGTCATACCTCATCTCGATGTGCATTTTCAAGTCTTCCTCCTCCAGGGCACTGAAAAATTGTCTACACCCTTTCATGTCAAACGATGCACTTGAGTCCAAGTACCACACACTCCCCATCATTTTTCTTACCATCCATGCGATAAGGGTAAAGTCAAGCTCAAACTGTGAAGCAAAAGATTCACCTACTCCTCCTCCTAAGTTCTTCTTGCTCGCCTTTTTATGTGGACACATCGTGGAATAGTGTCCAAATTCATGACAATGGAAGCATTTAATTTTGGACAAATATTTCTTCTTGCCCCATTGGCTAGATTCTGGTTTGGATTGTGATTTATTCCATTTTCCCTTTCCAACCAATGCAATTTTTTCTTCATCGTTGCCCTTGGATGAAGTCCCATCGCTAGTATTCCACCTTATTTCCTCATGTACCAAATCAGACCATAAGCGTTCCCAATTTCGTAGTTTCTCCCTCCCATTACTTCTTGGGAAGGCCTAGTAGGGATATGCTTACCAAGTTAGCTTCTACAACATTACCACCAACCCCTCCAAGTTGATCAAGAACTTGTGTGAACTTACTTAGATATTGTAGAATAGTGTCATTCTTCGACATCTTAATATTTCGAAGTTTCTCCTTGATTGTCATCTTCCTATGGTCACTACTATTCTCAAAAAAATTATGTCAATGCTTTCCACATTGCGAAAGGAGTTTCTTTCTTGTGGAGTTTTTTGAGACAATGTGATCCTATATTCCTTCCATACTCTCATTGCCTTGGCTACATATTTCTTCCACTGAGCAAGGTTTTGTGCATCATATGCTTATGGTTTTACAACATATGTCTTGATGTATTCCAACAATCCATTGTCATCCAATACTGCCTCCATGTGATCCTTCCATGCAATGAAATTAGAGCTTCCTTCCAAGGAATACTCTATCCTCAACCCCTTGAAGGTCATCTTCCCAACTCTATAGAGATCCTGCTGCACTGAATTGCAAATTCGATTCTCCTGACAAACAACTTTGAAATACTTTCTCTAATGTGAATACTACTCTGATACCATGTAGAAATTATGGTGTAGAATTGCAATTGCTCATGAAATTTTAATCTAAATCACAAGACACAATCCTACTCTATTGCTCTATGGAATAATTCACAATTTAGAACCATAATAAAAAATGTGCAATAAGAAATAACACATATGCTCGCACTATTTTTGTAGGGGAAAGAAACTATTAAAAACCCCTTATGATTGCTTTCATTAATATGATGAATAGAGATGAATTACAATTACTTGCTCGCTCTTAGCATAACCTACAAGGGAATAGACTATCTCTCTGCTCATTGAGAAGCTATGACCCAAACTTGGTCAATAGTCAATTTTTGTCTATGCTTGAGCCCCTATTTCCTTACGCAATTCCTTAAGAAATTAGAACCCTACTATTTAGGAAATTCATCAAATTGATTTTGTAATTCCCAAGGATGATCGTCTAATTTATTCAACATTTGTACTCTCAAATGCAACACTTGTACACTCAAAACTAGTCTACAATTGATGTTACACTGCCTTGGAATCTCCACCACGACTCGGGAACTCGAATTCTCTGCATGCACTAGCTATTTTGGGTTGATTGATCAATCAATTGGATGATTATTGAGTTTGATTGAAGTCCCACTGCACAATTAACCCTCCACTAGTTCCTCCAATAGTTGGAACTAGTTTGACTAAAAACAACTTGAAATAACTCACCTTGATTGCTAGAAATTAGCAATCACACATGCTTAACTAAACTTTAACCCCTCTAATCCAAATTTACTGAGCGAACTGAGTGACAAGAGCCATGTCACCTCAGTTAACTGCATCCAAGTTGTCTGATAATGTGGAAATTCCATTTTTCTCAATTTAATCAAGGCAAAGTCAAATTGAGAATTTCTTGCTGCATTTTTCAACATGTTAATAATTATAACCAATATACAAAGTTGAAAAACACAAGAAATCAATTTATATTATGCAAGGCATAATTAAAATATGAAAAATAATAGTGATAACATATAATAAAGTTAGCATATGAACATGCACTAAAGTTAACATGCAAAAGTAGAGAATTAACAAAATGAAAAACTCTAAACTAAGTAATGATTATTTTTAACATAAACTAGTTGATTGAGAGATATTCCAAATGAGACCCCAAATGTTGTAATGTCATATCCTAACTAAGATTTTCCTCAAATGTGTGAGGAGTCTCTTGTCATCATAAGATCACTGTTAAAGTCATTTGAAGAAATTCTATGGTGCCTTAAGTTTGAATTTTTTTTGGCAATAAGTATTACATTTTTTATGAACCTTTTTTATTAATATTTATAGATGCGGTCCCCAAAAAATCACATAAAATAATAAATAGGCATGTGATTAGTTTCCAAACACCATAAGTATTTGAAAAGTTTTTTTGTTTTTTTGTTTTTTTTATAGATAACTTCACTAAAGTATTTACAAAGAAAATGCATGCACCCTCGCCCCCCTTACACCTGATTATATCCATCGGCCCCTTTTCCAAATGGGGTTTTGAATTTGTAAATGAAACCCCACTTCCTCTGTTGGACACAACTACATTATTGGTTTTGTGGACTAGTTTACGAAATGGGCTGAAGCCATTCCCACTTTCTGGGCCTATGAAGAGATTTTGGTGTTATTCTCGTTCAATCAAGTGATCTGTCATTTGGGTGTGCCCCACACAATTTTTACAGATCAAGGTTCTCACTTTCATAACCACATGGTTTTTGACTTAACATAATTTCTCAATTTTAAGTAGGAACAGTCCTCCTCCTATCATCCCTAGACTAATGGACAAGTGGAAGCCATTAATGGCATCCTAAAAACCATGATCGGCTAATTAGTAGGTAACCACAAAACTCACTGGCACAATACATTATATCCTCCATTGTGGGTGTACCGAACTTCGGTCAAAACTGCTACAGGCTTTACACCATTCCACCTCACTTATAACCTGGAAGTGGTACTACATATCAAGTGCCAGATTACTTCATTGAAACTCATTGTTGAACTCTTTCCCGACACTACTATAGAAGAAGAATGCTTGCTATATCTCAATCAGATCGATGAGACCCACTGAGATGCCATAGTAGAACTCGAAGCCCATAAGCGTCGGGTCAAATCCCAATATGACAAAAATGTCAAGCCTCATTCTTACCAAGAAGACAACCTTGTTTTACTCTATGATTAGAAACACGACCTCTTGCGGGCAGGAATGCTTCAACCATTATGGATCGAGCGATATGTCGTCACCAAAGCCCTCTCAAAAGTTTCCTATGAAAATCAGGACAATGAAGGAATGCCACTCGCGGAGCCTCGAAATGGGCTCTATCTGAAAACGTATTATGCCTAGTATTGCACTAGGCATGAGCTTTGTAATTTTACGTATTTATAAGTTTTGCTTCTTTTTTCAATGAATGGCTTTTTGGAATTTGGGAGTATTTGTCTCATATATGTTTCTCGTTGTGCAGATGTCTTCGTCACCCTTACTATACGTAGGATATGCGAATGGTGCCTACCATCACACATGACACATTGTATCAATTGTTTGGGTCATTTAGACACCTAATTTAAAACTACTTTGTTCTGGGGGAGTGGCACTGCCACCAACAATATTGCTAAGTATATGTCTATAATATCACTTCTCACTAAAGTGTCATCTTGGGACATCTTCAATAATTAGGGGATTTTTTAGGTCTAAAATGGGCCTCCTCGCGAAATTATAAAATAATAGTGAAAATAATAACATAAGATTAGATTACATCATCAAATTTTAGAGGGAAAAAAGAAAAAACTATTTTTTGCAACTGTATTTTCAACTTATCGCCTTGTGGGTTTACTCAAATTTCAAATGAAAACACGTTTTGGATGCATAATTTGATTCCTCATCCAAGGATTACCCATGTTGCATACTTTTGATAGACCCTGCTACACAAAAATGAGAAATACATTAAAAACATGATTGCAAACATGTTTTTTCCTGTATTTCTCATTTTTCTTGTAGTAGTGTCCATCGAAAATATCCAACATGGGTACTCCTTGGATGAGAAATTAAATTTTGCATACAACAAGCACTCCCTCTCAAAATTTGAATAAAACCTTAAGGAGATAAGTTGAAATACAAGTTGAAAAAATAGTTTTATTATTTTATTATTTTTTTATCTTTTTACCCTTTTAATCTAAAGATGGTGAATCATCCCCCATGGTTGACATCATCATATTGAATCCTATTGGTTCTTATAAAGTTTATTTTGGTTGTAGATTTTTCTTAGGAGGCCCATTTTAGACCTCAAAATTCCCCTAATGTTGGTGTTCAGGTTAGACTCTCAACTTGTCGTTATGCAATTGAAAAATCATTATCACATTCGAAATCCAATATTGTTACGTTATTATTTAAGGTACGACTCTTAGAACGTCAATTTGAGTTTATTACATATGAACACATTCCTCGAGAATTTAATGCATTGGGTGACTCATTAGTAAACTATGTATTAGATTGACACCTCTCTTGTTTATTATAGATACATGCATGAAAGTAAATATTTACATAGTTAAAAATTTACAAAAACATTAAAAAACATTTACATTATAAAAGTGTCAATCTCTCTCTCTCTCTCTCTCTCTCTCTCTCTCTCTCTCTGTATATATATATATATATCAAATCTACTGTTTCACATTAGAAAATTCCCAAAACTTGGATGTTTTAAGTGCAAAATGGCTCTATTAAGGCTTGTTGTAACACCTGTACTGCTAAGAGTCTACTACTCATGAAATCTAAAAAAAAACTCTAGCTAACCTCCTAAGAGGAACTAGAAATCACTCAAGCAAATGGACGGTGTGTCGCTGCATATGGGAAGGGATCTCCCTCATGGGAAGAGGAGGAACACCCATGCTCAGGACTCTAAATTTCCTCAAAACTTCGCATAGACTCTTCGCATCATCTCCATCTTAGGAAGCCGCCACACCCGCGTTAGATCCAGGTAGTCGGTCCCCCCACCTTGCGTAGCGAGGCATGCCCGCAAGTCGCACTAGTGCCACATATGCGTCAAGCAAGCGCTTCATATTAGCACTTGTTGATCTATAAAATCAAAAACATTACATAAACATTAAAAAGTTAAAAAATACTTTAAGTACACTAAAAAACATTCTTATCTTGAGGCCCCTAATGACTGTCAGGTTGCAACATCAAATCTTGATCTCCTTTAAAGTCCATGGCTTTATAAGCATAATTTCCATACAAGGGCAGGAATTGAGTGAATAGTGAGCCATACATGAAACACACCATGCCACCACTTGAAGGCCATAATGATCATGTTTCTTTTGCCGATATAATCTTTGGAAATTGTTTCTTAGGAACCAAAATTGGGTGTTATCAATCACATTCATCATCTGTTCCAGTAGATAAACAACTAGAGCTCCTTCCTTTCTCTGTAGCTGGTGCAAATGAATCTTATAATATAGACATACATAGTAATTATAATTGTAGTATAGGAAGAAACCTAGTAGCCAATAATATTTGGACTTTATATTTTGATGGTTCAAAGATGTAGGATGGCTCTGAGGTAAGTTGTGTACTTATAGACCAATGTAATAAGAAACATATCCTTTCATGTCATCTGTACTTTGAGTGTACGAATAATACTATCAAATATGAAGCGCTCGTACTTGGACTAAAGAAATCCATTGATATGAAGGTAGAGATTCTTAAGGTAATTGTTGACTCAGAGGTGGTCACTACTCAGATACGGGATACTATTCACTGTGTTTCATAGAATATTAAAAAATATTTGCAACTGGTATGGAGTTTGATTAATCATTTTAAAGCTTCTAATATTATTTATGTTCCTATACTTAGAAATGTTGTAGCATATGCATTAGCAAATGCAACCACTAGGATCTCACCACTGAGAAATGGTTTTTCTACTGAAATTATATACAAACCATATGTGCCTCACAACATCACTAATTTAGATGTTTTCAATGATGACCAATAGATACTGCACATTATGGCTAATCCTCACATATTCAAAGATGTTTGCATAGAATAGGATGAGCATGATCAGGCTCTACATGAGGTATCTAGTGCCAAGGAAATAATATTCCTAAAGGTGTGGTGTCCCTAGAGAATTTATATGACCTACATAATTCATTTAAAGGACCAAACAAGACAAAGACTCGGAGTTCAAAGTTATCATTTGAACAAATCAAGCTAGGAAATCAAGAAGATCTGAAATATGTAAATCTTGGTATCTGTTGTTCTCCATAAGAACGATGGGTGTTTATCTACCTATTCAAACAATATTGTGATGTGTTTGCATGGATATACAATGATTTAAGGACAAATGGTACTCATATTATCGAACACATCAGTCCTATAAAAGAAGGGGTAAAACCTTTATAGAAGAAACTAAGAAAAGTTCATCCAATGCTGGAACCCCTCATCCAAAAGGAATTGAGAAATTTTTTGGATGATCAGATCATTTTTAAAGTCAGACACTCCATTTGGATTTCAAATTTGGTCCCAGTTAGAATGAATTCTGGTGAAATAAGGCTATGTGTATCTTTTTGCAATCTCAATCGGGCCTCTAATAAAGACAACTATCTAGTGCCATCCATCGAACAAAACCTCCAGAGAGTATCTAGGTCTAAGATTTTTTCGCTACTAGATGGTTTATCTCGTTATAATCAAGTGCTAGTAGTGAAACCTAATCTATTGAAAACTACCTTCATGTTCAAATGGGGAACATTTACTTTCAACAGGATTCCATTCAAACTTACGAGTGTTGGTGCCACTTTCCAAAGAGAAATGGACATTTATTTACATGGCCTTATTGGTCATACCGTAGTTGTTTATTTAGATGATGTTACTATGTTTTCAAAGAGAATATAAAATCATGTACATCATCTAAAATAGATATTTGAGAGGTGTTGAAAGTATGGGATTTCTCTTAATCCCAAGAAAAATATTTTCGGTGTGTCTAAAGGGACTCTCTTATGGCACATCATTGCAAAGAGTGGAATTAAAATTTACCTTGAGAGAGTCATATTCATTAGATAGATCCCATTTCCAGTGAATAAGAAGGCTATGTAGTCTTTCTTAGGAAAGATAAATTTCCTAAGAAATATAATCTATGATTACACTTAGATAGTTAAGACTATATAGGAGAGGATTAAGAAATATGTAACATATAAATGGGATAAATGGGAAAAGGATGCTTTCTCTCAAATAAATCAGCAAATTGTTGATGCACTTGCATCACTCAGTCCATACTATGGCAAATACTTCTCACTTTATACCTTCTCTTTGAACTTGTTGATTGCGACCGTATTGACTCAAAAGGATGTTGAGTTAAATGAGTAGCCTATTTCTTTTATGAGTTCCAGCCTAAAAGGGAAAGAATTAAGTTACCCTACCATTAATAAACAAGCATATGTTGTATACAAGGAACTTAAGTATTTCAGGCCTTATATTTTAAAAGCTCACAATATTGTATTTGTACCTCGTCCAACAGTAATAACATTGTTCGTGCAGCAGGAGCTGTGTGAGAAGAGGGAAAATTGGATGACCTCCTTACAAGAATATGATTTGGAGTTCAAACGAGTTCATACCATAAATGGTTATGGCCTTTGTAAGCTAGCAACTAAAGCAAGAGATTCTCCTAAGAAACATATTTTATGGTGGGAGTAGGAAATAGAAATTAACATGTCCCCCAATCCACGTCTATAGCGCCATGGTATGATAACATACAACAATTTATAGAGCATGCAACCTTTCCTGTGCACCTATCAAATAAATAGAATAGGGAATTCCACTTAAAATCTCTATCTTACTAATTAGTTCATGGAGGAATTTTCAGAAAGAACCACAACATTGTTTTGTTAAGATTCCTTGAGCCACAGGACACAAAGAAGGTACTCAAAGACTTTTACAATGGATAAGCATGTGGTCACTATGCGAGAGACATTATACAACATAAAGTTATGAGGGTTGGTTATTATTGGCCCATGTTATTCAAAGATGCTCACACTTATATTCACAAGTGCCTAGCTCGTCAAAGGTGCATCAACTGAGATCAGAGGTCAGTCACCCCACTACTACTAGTAGCAGTTGAGGAACCTTTCCAACATTGTGGCCTAGATGTTATTGGATAATTTTATCCTCATTCATCAAAGAAACACTCATATATTCCAACAATGACATACTATTTCACTAGGTCGTCAGAAGCAGTTCCCTTGAGAGAAGTAAATGACTAGGAAGTCATCCACTTTTTGCAACATAATATTATAACCAGGTTTGGCATTCCAACATCACTTGTCTTTGATAATTTGATTTAATTTTCATCATTTAAAATTTATGAATTAGCATTAGGAAATGGGATTGTATTAAAAAATGAATCTAATTATTACTTACGGGAAAATGGTTCGGTTGAATCGACAAATAAAAGTATTATCTACATAATCAAGAAACCCATCTTCTATGAGAAAAGGAACTAGTATAATGCATTGACCAATGCATTATGGGTTGACTGTGTAAATCCTAAGCCTTCCCTAAATACCTCGCTATCTCTGGTTTATGGTAAAGAAGTTATCTTTCTCCCGAACATGTATCTTCCAGCCTTGCAACTCTCTTAAGAGTCACAAGGTAGACCTTGCCTTTTCGTTCAGAGCAAGATAGACACTTTACTCAAACTCGAGGAAGAAAGGATCAATTTGAAAGAGATGTTTTTTGGTCAGCAAAACCATGTGAAACACTGGTTTGATAAAAAATCAACAGGATAAAATATTTTTGGTGTGGGTGACCTAGTACTGAAGTGGGATAAACCACATGAAGAAAAGGGAAAACACACGAAGTTCCAGCCTTACTGGATCATACCTTTCACCATCGAATAAAGGCTCGGTTATAATACACTCAAGATGAAATCCTTACACGAGAGGATTGAACCCTATTAATTTTAGGTATGTTCTATGATTAGAGCAATTTATTTCAATTTTCACAGTTACCTCCATAATGTTTCGAGATTAGCAATCACATCAGCATTAAAGTAAACTACAGATGGAACATAAACATAAATTAGAGAGGACAAGCCAAGACAAGAGAACACAAGATGTCACACTAGCCAGGGACAAACCCTAATTTGGGGAAACCCTTGATCAATTCTTCTTATATGTTCTTCAATAGTTCAACAAAGAGAGAGAGAGAGATAGTACATTTACAACAAAAGTCATCACTTTGACTTATCTGGATAAGAGCATAGATCATCTCTAAGAAGATGATACATGAGATCAGTTGAAGACATATTGCTTCAAGTAATTCTCCAAGGTGATTTTGTCACCTATTATTGTGTTGCATTTTGTAATCATGCTACACCTCACCGCATTGCACCATTTTGCACCCATCATCACTATGTTGCATCTCATCGCGCTTCATTAATCATGACTGTACCCATCACTGTACTACATTGTGTTCCATTGTTGCACCATGTTTCCATCTTGACCTATGTGTTGGTTGCACCTTGCTTGCTTGTTGTCCCCAGCATGCTGCTCTCCTTCGAAGACAGATGCTCTGGCTATTTTGGCAATTCTCGCTAGTTCTGGCAGTTCCAGCTATTGCCGGTAGTTCTGGCAGTTCCAGTTGTTCACAGTAGTTCTAGTAGTCCCAACAGTTCTAGCTTTTCCGGTAGTTTTCGCTTTTCCAGCAGTTCCAGTAGTTTCGACATTTCCATCTTTTCCTGCTTTTCTGGCAGTTCCGACTTTTCCGGAATCTCCATCTTTTCCGGCAGTTTCGGATTTTCCAGTAGGTTTGGCTCTTTTGGCAGTTTTGGTAGGTCTGGCTTTTTCAGCATTTCCAGCTTTTTCGGTGGTTCTGGCTTTTCTCGCAGTTCTGGCTTTTCTAACAGTTCCAGATTTTTCAGCTTTTCTGGCAGTTCTAGCATTTCTGGAAATTTCAGCTTTTTTGGAAGTTCGAGTAGCTGTGCCTTTCCCGTAGTTCCGACTTTTCTAGCAGTTCCAGCATTTCTGGCATTTCCGGCTCTTCTAGCAGTTTCATATTTTTTAGCTTTTCCGGCTTTCTACCCTCTAGATTAGGGAAACGTTATTGCTTAGGATCTCTCCTCCTACTAAAACCCAAAGACAAGTAGAGAGAGGAAGAGATACTGAGTGTGTTGAAATGAATTGAAGGCCACTTCTATTTATAGTAAAACGTTGAGCACATGTGTGTTTTATTTGGTTGCTGGTCAACATTGACGAATTGTCTTATAACGCAAATAAATTCATAACTCCATGAATACTTTCCGGAATTGGATGATATTTAGATCAATCCTACACCTCTTGATGAGTGGGATCTAAGAAAAACATTAACTATTATAAATAATATGACCCACATGGATTTTGGCCATAGTTTCCAATTTTAACACTCCCTCTCAACTAGGGAGAACTCCATTCGTTGATCCATATGTCTAACTGTACTATCTCTACCATGAGTGCCCTGTACTACTCTGCTTTTCTCTGACCTAATGAGCTCTACTCTGCTCTACTCTGCTTTGATCTGCTGAGCTCTACTCTGCTGAACCATGAAGAAGAATTGATCGAGAATTTCTCATACCATTCTCTACTGACCCAAAGTTAGTTTCATCTAAAGAGAGTGTGTCACATCACTCTTATTGACCCAAAGTCAGTTCTATTGATCTCAGATCAATATCACAAGAGTGTGTCTCAAACCACTCATACTGATCCCAGATCAGTTTCATTGATCCCAAATCAATGTCAGAAGAGAGTCCCTCAAACCAATCATACTGATCCCAAATCAGTTTCATTGATCCCAAATCAATGTTACAAGAGAGTGTTTCAAACCACTCGTACT
>APFE031741491.1:0-17443 GCA_000404065.3 Pinus taeda | reverse complement strand
TATCATTCAAATAAATACAAAGTATGTGAAGCACCACCAAGAAGACTAGTTTGATAGGTCACATACATCAATGTTGAATTTAATTCAGTATATCATACTTTCGTTTCTCAGTATGAACAGGAAACTCTTCTCTATGCTGCTTACCAAGTGCACAAGCTTCACATGGTAAATGTTCACACTTCATAACAGGAAGACCTTCAACCATTGATTTCCTTTGTAACAATGATAAATCATTGTAATTTAGGTGCCCATACCTGTGATGCCATAATTCTGTTGTCGTTGTCTCTTCGGATGTCAATGCAACATGGCGCTTCACTGTCACATCCAATCTGTATAATCCTCCAACCCTGGTACCTGTAGAAACAACCCTGTAGTGGTCCTGAACCTCTTTCACTATACATCCCAATTTACCAAATTCTACTTTTAAATGATTATCAGTGATAGTGGAAACATATAGCAAATTCTTTTTGAGAGCAGGTACATACATCACATTATGAATCTGTCGCATTTTTCCATTAGGTAAGTACACATTTATTATGCCATAGCCTTGAACTTTAAGTGACCTGTCATCTCCTAGGTAAATGTGTGTACCATCATATTTCTCATAATATTTATCATACCATTCTTTATTACAAGTCATGTGTGTCGATGCACCAGAATCTATAAACCAAGCATTCTCATCACCAAGTTCACAACAATGCAGCATCAGAAAGAAATAACTTAAGATTTTAAATCCATCATTCACTGAGGTGTCTCTGTTTATGTAATTTCCATTATGCCTGCTATGTCTTTGATTTGATTCATTATTTTTTCTCCTATAGCAATCTTTAGCCAGATGTCCAGGTTTTCCACAATAATCACATTCAATGTTCCTTTTAACATAAGAAACAAGAGGTGCCATACCTTTTTGCTTTGCTTGAAAACGGCCTCTGTTCCTGTCCCATGGTCTCCCTCGGAATGGTCTTTTTCCTCTTGCAGTCAAAGCCAAATCAGAACCATTTGACTCTAGTTCAAAAAATTTCATGCGCTCTTCTTCTTGAAGAAGAATTCCAGCCAATTCTGCAAATGTAGGAGGTGTCGGTCGAGCTGAGAGAGCTGAAATAAAGACTTTATAGCCTGGGACTAACCCCTTTAAAGCAACAGCTACCAAGTCTGTACTAGAAACCTTTTCACCAATATCACCAAGCTTATCACTGAAGTCTTTAATTCGGGAAACAAAGTTGCTAGTGCTTTCATTGACATCCATTTTGATAGATAGCAGCTTTGTTTTTAAAAATAAAATACGGTTTGCATTAGTAGTCTCATACAAACCTTTGAGGGTGTCCCATGTCACCTTTGAAGTTTCACAGTCCCAAATGTGAGGAATAATATTGTCCTTCACTGACATGCGTAGCAGCACCCTTGCTTTCATTTCACGCTTCTCCCAATCCTGAGTGGCAGTAGGAGGTTGAGGCTTGGTCTCGTCACCTTTGACAATCGTCCAGAGATTGTATGCCTCCAGTATTGTTATGAGCTTAAATTTCCAATTGACATAATTTTCTCCATCGAGTTTTGTAGACTCATTTAAATATGAATCTGCAAGGGGATTAGCCATTTCTCCACCAATGACCAAATTCAAAAAAAATCGCAAGCTTCTTAAGGTTGGAAAAACCCAATTCCAATTCCGGCAGAATCCAACAGGAAAACTGGTTAATAAATAAAACTCTGCGTATCCAAAACTTAAGCACAACCTTCTTATTCAAGAAAAAAAATAGACTTCTTATTGAACAAAAACACTCACAACTTTCGATTCAAAGGAAATTTCCCTGCGCCGTGCAAAAAACAAGAGATCCGCTCCGCTCAATAAGAGTTTCTTAAATACTTTAGAAATGGAAGCTCTTACCCGTGAGTTTGCGTTCGAAACAGATCAAAATGCACCAAATTTGCTCTCTGAATTTGCTCTGAAATCTAGTCTCCAAGGCAATCCAATTCTACGAGAGATATTCTTAATACTGTCACTCCGCACGTGTAGACAAAACCAACTCCAACGCACGAATTGCAAACTTAGAAAACGCAGCCAAGTTAACACAGGTCGGGCTCAAAGTAACAAAGTGCTGGAGAAACACTGCGCACACTCTAATGGCAGAGTCACTCACTGCCCGCGAAGAGGAGAGAGGCGCAGACAAAAGAGCTCTGATACCAAATTAAAACAAATACACAGTCAGAAACACCACCAAACGTGAGACAAAGCTCACACAACTTCATTAATCTATTTGCTCAATTACATCACACTTATATAGGAAACCCAATCACCTAAACTTCCTGAATATGTGCAACCAATTCCTAACCACTCACAACTAATTCTATAACTGCATTATTCTGTTCAACCACTCATAACTAATTCTATTTCTGCATTATTCTCACACATGGATGGGAGACAGCAGAGAGAATTCTTCTGCTTTGGAATGGATATTTTGTTGAAGTTGGATTTGGAAGGGACGAGGGGATTCTTCAATGTCTTCTTTGACTTGGAACCCTATTATTGGCATGGCTTTCTGTCCTCGAGGTTGTTTCTCCCTGACCTTGCTGTCTTCGGGCTGGCTTTCTTTGCCCATGCCTCCAACACAAAGGGTACTTTACCTCTATTAAAGATGATTAATAATTTGGTGAGGAGAGGCAATAGGATGATTCGGCTCGATCAGCAAAGGACTCTAGTTTTATCTCGTCAAAAATGCCAACTACTTCGTAGCATAAGCCGAAACAGTAGGCAGATTGGCGAGTTTCTTTATGTTAGTTTACACTGGAAATCTGGTACGTAAAGTATAATATAACGATACAAATAGTGGATGGAGCAACCAACAGTAATTTTGTGTTGAAATAGTCACTGCTCTCCATTTTTTAACTGCATTTAATCTTGAAGAACAAGGTTCCATTGTTTAATTTAATGTTCAAGAACAGGGTTTTCCTTTGCTTGTAATTATTGGAGTGCACTTATAAGATCCATATTACAAGATGCTGTAATTGCATTTCTGTTTTGTAGGAAGGAGTGGAATATGAGCCTATTTTGCTGTTTACGGGTTAGTGAAAATGCAAATTAAAGTAGAGATATCCTCCCCTATTATCCCCAAGTTGGTAGTCATTTTTTTTTTTTAATCTTGAAATAGTACGATGGTATATGGATTTCTTTGTTCAGATTCATATCATGGATTTGTGCTTGAATAAGGTAAATGATGACAACGGTTGTGGGTGATTGCTTTTGGCATAATGGCTCACTAATTTGATATGTAGCAAATATTGCTGTTTATCCTATTTTTTTGTGTTGCAATAGCTTCTGAACTTACTGTCATGTTCTTGGACTGTCTTAACATAAAAAATGGGAGATGAAAAGTGAATGATCAAGTCACTAAGTATAGATAGAGATGAGTGAGTGAGTGTAGCTATGAAATCATTGACAGCCTGACGGATACCAATTTTGCAGTTCATCAGATTTGATATATGTGATGGACTGTTTGGAGATATTTGCACCATTTATCACCTATCAGGCCAAGTAATTGCCTGCTTGGTTTAGATATGCCAATCCTTATCCTTATTACCTGATTGATGCAGGGTGTTATTCACGTAGCTTAACCTTTCCTAAATGTAGCTTTTCTGAAGATTGATTTTGAAGGAAGACTTGTGAAGAGTGATTTTTATTGCCGTTGTGTAGATCTCAGGCATTTTAGAACTTTAATCAGGCATTAAAAGTTGGCTCTGTCCAAGGCAAAATTATTGGCAACCCCCACAAATTAAACTGGGATTCTTTGTCTTTAAGTTTCTATTGTTTAAGGTCTAATTGCGCTTGATATATTAAAGCTGTTTATGTTTATCATTCAACTGTAATATGTATGATTTTTTCAAAGTTGGAAATTTGTCTTCGTTCTGCATTAGATATGGTTCTTTTGGTACACTGCAAAATTGAGAGTATTGTGTTATTCTAATTTTGATGGTCAGGTTGTTTATTTGGTTAATTGTGTTAGTATCTAATTACATTTGTTTTGAAGTTACCTGAAACAAAACAGGGGATTTTGTAAGAAAGATCAGTTTCAGCAACAAAGCCATTTGCTAAGGCTTTGTTGTGATGTGTGTTGTTGTTTCCTGCGAAGGTTCAAGTGGAGGAACAGAACATTCTGAACATCAGTTTTGAGCAGAAGTGAAATACATTCGCATGGAGCGCAAGGTGGGGAAGGAGCACGCTGACTCTAAGCTTGAGGTCGTCTGTCAGAATGGATTGTTGACCGTAAGCGTTCCTAAGCTTTCCCTCCCGGGCTGAAGAAACCGAAGACAATGGAAGTTAAAACTGCACAATTCCTTCGTTGTGTATGCAGAGTTCAAAATCTTTGGTAAAATTTGTAGAATTTCATTGTCCGTGTTTTAGTCTGAGTTTTGCATACTTTTACTTTCAGAATTGAAAAATATTGAGCTTCGTGTTACAGCAGAATACGTCTCTGCATCCCTTAAAGAGTATTCTGATTGTGAGTGTGTTTCTGGTTATATCAATCTAAATTCTGTTTATGGACGTTGTCTATAGTGTCATTCCTGAAATTTTTGACCCGGTGCAATTTAAATTTGAAAATATTTATGGAATTACTTGATCAATATTTATGGAAGTACTTGATCAAATAAACACAAGTACTTGATAATAAGGTTCCAAAACAAAATAAAAGCAAAATTTTAGAGAGGGATTGTAACCACTATAACAGATTGGTTACAATAATATATTCTTATAATATTTATAAAACCATAAATAATTTCATATGATATTTATTAATAAAAATTTATTTTTTAATTTATCAATATAATTAAATCCATAATATTCACTGATTAATTATTTATAATTAAATTGAAATTTCGAAAAGATAATTATAAAATAAATTTGCACTTATAAAATAAATTTAACGAATAATGAAAGTGGCTAGTTACTTTAAAATATATGAATTATATAAAATTAAGAGGTCGCTGAACAATCCAGTGTACAAAATGGTTTATAATGGGAGGTCTGGAAAGTGAGTACTGACCACTTATTTTGTCTCTTTGTTGACAGTATTAGGTGTGATATTTGATTCCCCATTACTGATTTGCGGTCCCTGTGTTTGTGCATGCATCATGGCCACCCGCACATGAAAACATGGTAAATTAAGATGAATCTTGGATTAAAGGTCAATTTTAATTTGGATAACATCAAAGCTAAAAGGTAAACAAAAGGCCATAAAGTTATATTTACGATTAATAGTCAAAAGAGAATCACGGTGAAGCATTATTGGAAATATCTTTGGGTTCTACCATCAATTTTTTGAAGAATTTTTGGCGAAAATCACATCGAAAAACTTATGTCTACGCCTTTCGAACCATCCATTGTGGTTCATTGTCAGGACAAGTTATCTTGACGATGAACCACATTGGATGGTTCGAAACACGTTGACATAAGTTTTTCTATGTGATTTTCGCCGAAGATTCTTCAAAAAATCAATATGTAGTATATTTGCTAGTTCATATTGGTTCCTTTTTAATGGTTTCAAATTCATTTCATTTTTATTATTAATTTTTTTCAATATGAATAATTTATTAAATGCCATGAATTTGTGTAATTTCATTGTATAATATTGAGCTTAATCCAATTTCAATGAAAGAACTTTATAAAATTATATGTTTAAATATTAAATAAAAACACCATATATGTGAAATGGATAGTATTAAATTATATGCATGTAAACTTGCATTAAACAATAGTATACACAAGTACAAACACATGATATATGTGTGGGGGTGGGGGTGGAAGCCGACTACAATATTTAGTTAACCTATTAGAGTATGATGAAATACATTGCCCCCAATTTGTCTGCTATTTCAGGGAGTGTGGTTGCAACGAAATTGATGGGTACTGCAGGGGGTCTCTCTTCACTAGCTAAAAATGCCAGCTTGTAATGTGCAGCTTCTAGGTGCAAAGAAAAAGAATTTGGCAGGATTTTCAACAGCAACATCACAGTTTCATGTTGGATACCTTGAATAAACAAATATTTTCCAGAGCACGCCACCTACTTTGAGAATGTGGGCATGTCGATTGTTAGTTGCTAATTTTTTTCCATGAAACAGTTGAACCAGAGACTGTTGGAAATACTGAGAGGGGGGTGAATCAATATTTCTTTTCAATTTTTATTTTTACCAGTTAAATTATTTATTTTTAGAACACAAAATGAGCAATAGGAATAAATGCTTTTATTAATATAATCTTTACAATAAATCAGGTACAATATATATAAGGCTCCAATCTCTTGCCAAGCACCAACTTGGTCATTTGTGAGGCTCCAACCTCTAGGGCTCCAACCCTATCTTCTCAAGGCACCAACCTTGTGTTTAGGAGCACCTACTCCAAGGACACCAATCCTTCCAATTCTGAGGCACCAACCCCAAGGGCTCCAAACCTATAGTTTTTCTTTGCCAAGAAATGTTTTGATTGTATTACACTGCTCTCAAAATCTTCTTCATTGTGTTTTGTCAATCTACAACTTCACTGCTACATCAATGACAACCTGTGTTCATATGAAGGAGTCTTCACAATTCTTCATATTGCCCACACAGAGTCTGCAAAGTTACCTTATGATGATTTCAAATAGCCATCATGATTTGCAATAATGTCTCCAAGATCTGTGTTGCGGTAACTGTTTCGAGAGTGATTGCTTCTTATTGTCGCGATATCTTACTTCCAAGAAACACACTCACAATTACTTGAATGCTGGTGTTGTCTACTGCTCCCTTCAAATGATGACAGGTGAAACTTTATTTCCTTTCACAGAACTGTTCTTCAAAAATTACGTTCTATGCTTCTTTCATCAAATTCATTTTATCACAGGCTTGGGCCTTTTTAAAGATTAACCTGATCAACAAAATGTTTTTACCTTCATCTTCCACTTGCCCTTCGGCTTCCTCTGCGCTCACTCAACTTTCAGCTTTCTTTCTACTGTTCACTTGACCTTTGGCTTCCTTTCTTATGCTAATTCATGCTCATGAGTTGTGAATTGTCCTTCTTCTCCACATGGAGGTCCCACATGCCACATCATCACCTTTAATCCCGTAATCGCAATTGACTGTTTGTGGGACTTCGACTGGAACATGGATTAAAAACGGCCTTAACCCACGTAGTTGACCGTGATCTAGGGGTTGACTATGAGATTGACGGCTAGGATTGAGTGCGGGACTTCAACCACAATCAAGGAAGTCCATACTCTCTTACCCCCACTCTTCTGATAGCTGTTTCTCCTTTGACTTTTCTTCACTCTTCCACTCTTCTGATAGTTTTCTTCTTTACTCCTCTATTATCGCTATTGCTCTTTGTTCTTTCAATAATACTTACCCTTGGGCATATGCGATAACCTACTTCTCTTGCTCTGGTGACTTGTTTCTTTGATGGCTTTCGATAAATTCTTCATCTTACTCTTTGGCTTCTTGCTCCTATTACTTTATTGAGTCTACTATGTCATTTGTTGTTCAATTGTTGTTTAATTGACCTCCTGCGTCATTTGTTGTTCAATTGCTGTTCAATTGACTTGGGTCCTCCATCTCATCATATCATCACTATGAGCATTATAATCAATGGGCAATCATGTATCAAATAATTTGCCATCACAAACAATGTTGTTCAATTGACTTGGGTCTTCCATCTCATCATATCATCACTATGAGCATTATGATCAATGGGCAATCATGTATCAAAGAATTTTCCATCACAAACATTGTTGTTCAATTGGCCTCCTGCGTCAATTGTTGTTCAATTGATGTTCAATCGTTGTTCAATCGACTTGGGTCCTCCATCTCATCATATCATTACTATGAGCATTATGATCAATGGGAAATCATGTATCAAATAATTTTCCATCTCAAACATTGCTATATTGACATCAATGACAACCTAGATTAATAGAGACTTTGCATTTCCAGTTTCTTTAAAATTAACAGTTCAGGTATATAACTTGTGGGCTGCAATGAGAAGATATATGACACCCAAAATTGGATCTAAACTTTGTAGCCATATACTCCCAATAGGAATCTCCTAGAAAATCACCTTAACAAGTGACAAACTCCTTTCTTTCGTTGAATTTAAAGCAAAGTGGCATGCAATCCTAACTTATTGGAATAGAACATGTGAATGTTTAGGACCTTCCCTTCTCTTCTACTTACCTCCGCCTACATTTCCGTGGAGAGGATATCAAAAGGGATTCTCTTTTTCAACCAATCACCATTTATTAGATGGTTACCTAAAAGAACTCACAAAGAAACCACCAATGGCAGAGAAGCCTTGAAGCTTCAAAACAGAAAGAGATTGGTTGGCAACTATGACATTCCAATGTGATCAACAATAGAAGATTTATAAACTTTTATGAAGGGTAATGTGAAAAACTTGAACTTGCTGATTGACAGAATTTCATCTAAGTCACAATGGTCTACCAGTGGGCCTGTCTAACCCAAGCAAATGTGGCCAAGGTTTTTCTTAAAAAATGGTCTCACCTTGGTCACCACACATCTAGCTATGTCTATGCACTTCTTGCCTTCATTAAACCACCAACTCCAACTTCACCTCAATTTCTACATTTTCCATTAATGCAATTATCTCACATGTATTGTTGTCACATGCCAATATAAAGTTGTCTCATGTGTTATGGGAATGCAGTCACTACCACACCAAATAATTTCATACTCAACTAACTTATATGAGTCTTGTGCCAACAAACTCCAACCATAATGCCCCCCAAGCCCCTTGTCACACCAACAACCCCAATGCAACACCTAATCCATTGTAGCTCACATGGTTAAGTAATTAATTCATGACAAGATAAGTAGAACCATCATAAGTCGTTACACTCATGGTTATCCCTTTACTCAGGGTTGAAGTTTCCTGAGTTAGAATCTCTTGTACACCATCCAATTGATTATGCTCGAGTTGTAAAGAAAATTGGAAATGAGATCGATTTAACTCTGGTTGATATTGGGGGTCTTTTACCTTCGACAATTATTATGGTTATTTCGGTCACTGCATCTACCACTAGTGGTAAGCTTCTATTAGAAGAAAACTTGCAAAAGACTTTAGATTCTTGTGATAGAGCACTTGCACTTGATGGAGCGAAAAAGAAGGTTTTGGATTTTGTTGAGAGTAGGATGGGATACATTGCCCTTAATTTTTCTGCTATTGCAGGGAGTGCGGTTGCAGCAAAATCGTTGGGTACTGCAGGGGGTCTCTCTTAACTAGCTAAAATGCCAGCTTGTAATGTGCAACAACTAGGTGCAAAGAAAAATAATTTGGCAGGATTTTCAACAACGACTTCAGAGTTTCGTGTTGGATATCTTGAACAAACAAAGATTTTCCAGAGCATGTCACCTGCTTTGAGAATGCGTGCATGTCGATTGTTATTTGATAATTTTTTTTCCATGAAACAGTTGAACTAGAGACTTTGCATTTCCAATTTCTTTAAACTTAACAATTCAGGTATATAACTTGTGGGCTGCAATGAGAAGATATATGACACCCAAAATTGGATCTAAACTTTGTAGCCAGATACTCCTAATAGACATCTCCTAGAAAATCACCTTAACAAGTGACAAACTCCTTTTGTTTGTTGAATTTAAAGAAAAGCAGCAGCTTTTTAGGATCAAAATCCTCTACTTGATTTGGAACAAAAGAAATGAAGCACTTCATAGCAATGCACAAACTAAACAGTTAGTTTATTGGTATGTCCGTACACTGATCTATGTAAATATTCACTTGCAGAACATTGTCCAAGTCCAAAAGGTTGAAATGAAAGTGGCATACTTGTGCAACAAGGAGCCCCCTAATTACTATGCTTTCCCCTTAGCCCCCTAATCACTCTGTTTTCCCCTCAGCTTATTATAGGAAATCCCAGTGCTTAGAATCAAGGCACAAACATTGGGTTTTCTGGGTTGTTCAACAAAGAAGGACATGGGAAGAATGGCATCACAGTTAGCCTCCCCTGCTTCGACAACACACTGAAAAGTTCCTTCAACTAGTTCTCATTTTTTTTTAAGCCAAGAAGCTATCCTTTAATTGAAATGATTTCTTTTTCAAATTTGGAATGTTGAAGCATAGAAAAAAAAAAGATGCGCAACAAAAAAAGAAAGCACAACATTAACTTACAGTGGTAATATTATGATTGAAATCTTTGATTTGACCTAGAAACTAACTAAAAAAATACACCACTAATTTTCTTGAATGATGAGAGAATAATGACCCACAACTAAATTTCACTCATGACTTGGATTATACATTACCCTAGACTTATTAAACCTAAACCCTTTTAAAAGTTTGACAACTTGAATTTATTTACCAATCAAAATTTAGTATATCCTATTGACACTAAGTCTTGATCTCTATCGGTTCATAGTAGCACTTTACAAATTGACCAAAATAATATAAAATACTAAGATTTACTTTGATTACTATAAAATAGGATACTAACTGATCCAGGTGGATGTTGGTGGCCACCCACCTATCCCATTTGGACCCCCGCAACTATCTCTCTCAGTTTTTCAGTTTCCGTAATCGTAGCACAATTTACTATTTTTAGCAGTTTTTTTGGGTCCTGAACTTCCAGAGCCGTTTTGAGGCCCTAAACGACGTTTTTTGGGAAATCTGGGGGCAAAATGGGTCCATGCACCAATGTTGCCCTTCCCAAAGTCGTAGTTCTTATATAGATCTTTCTAACGAGCTATCATACGCGTCAAACAAAGATCGTATGCCAAAGTTACAACCCCGGGAAATTGATGTACCAATTTACCCAAACAGGGCCCACAATTTGGCGTTTCATCTTCTAGGGTTAGTTTTTGGAATTTGAAGGGTTTTCCATTGTTTCTCAATAATAAATAGGCCTTCGAGCCTCATTGTAACACAGTTCGGAACAGTTCAGAGGCATGTAGCCGCACATCTCTTCTTAGAGATAAGCTACCATCGCCCTAGCTGCTTTATTTCCAATTCTGGTTGTAAGCATATTTCGGTATTTTCCATTAATGAAATGAAGCATTATTTCCGCTGCATCTTTGTGTATATGGTTATCTCTGTATTTTATTGCGTTCCTGTTTAAATTCGGATCAGTCGGATAGACAGGTCGAATAGACACCAAGTGGCCGTGTCCGTCTCCCTCAGAATTTTTTTGCAGTTTTCCCAGTCAGTGATCCCAACAGTCGACCGACTACTCGTCTAAAAAATTGTGTAGTTTTCATGAGCAGGCCTTTTGTTGCCAAGTAGTCTGCTCAATTGAGAAATTGTGTAGAGATGATCAGCAGGCCAGCCTATCGGCCTTAGTGCAATTTTCCCTAAAAGCAACACCTAGCAGCAAGCTGCCATTTCCTCTGGGAATTGTGCAGTTTTTGCTACCATTGACCAAGCAACCAACTACCATTTCCCTATGGTAATTGCATATTACTGGCTGCCAATCACCCCAAAAACCAACTACCAGGTCCCTCGGGGAATTACACAGTTTTGGTTGTCATTCTTCCGGGCAGTTCCTCCCAAAAACTGTGCAATCCCTGCCTGCTAACCCACCTTACAACCTGACCTGTTCCTCCAGAAAATTGTGCAAATTTGGCCTTCTAGCCCCCATTTCCTGCTCATTCCCAAAACTGTGCAAATCCTACCTACCTTTCCTTCCTGCATCCAGGAATATCCCTCCCAAAATTTGCGCAATTTTGCCTTCTAGCCAAACCAGACCTAGCAAACAATCACTGATATTGGCCACCCGGACAATTGGACCCAACAGTCACCCTAGGGATGACTCCCATAAAAAATTGCACAGAGGCCACTGACCTTACTTTCTCAACTGATTGAGGAAATTGTGTAGACAGGTCGGATAGACACCAAGTGCCCGTGTCCGTCTCCCTCAGAATTTTTTTGCAGTTTTCCGAGTCAGTGATCCCAACAGTCGACCGACTGCTCATCTCAAAAATTGTGTAGTTTTCATGAGCAGGCCTTTTGTTCCCAAGTAGTCTGCTCAATTGAGAAATTGTGTAGAGATGATCGGCAGGCCGGCCTACCGGCCTTAGTGCAATTTTCCCTAAAAGCAACACCTAGCAGCAAGCTGCCATTTCCTCTGGGAATTGTGCAGTTTCTGCTACCATTTACCAAGCAACCAACTACCATTTCCCTATGGTAATTGCATATTTCTGGCTGTCAATCACCCCAAAAACCAACTACCAGTTCCCTGGGGGAATTACACAGTTTTGGCTGTCATTCTCCTGGGAAGTTCCTCCCAAAAACTGTGCAATCCCTGCCTGCTAACCCACCTTACAACCTGAACTGTTCCTCCAGAAAATTTTGCAAATTTGGCCTTCTAGCCCCCGTTTCCTGCTCATTCCCAAAACTGTGCAAATCCTACCTACCTTTCCTTCCTGCATCCAGGACTATCCCTCCCAAAATTTGCGCAATTTTGCCTTCCAGCCAAGCCAGACCTAGCAAACAATCACTGTCGATTTGGATTTCCCATATTCATCACGTAATGACTCTTACACAGTTTTCATCAACAGTGTCTAGAGCCATCATCCCACTTCACAACCTTGTTGCCTCTCCTGATCACCTGCATCCGAAATGATCATGTGTCATGGTAGACTAGGAGGTTTTGGATTTGATGTCATCCCGTCATGAGTGACTACAGACATAGGTAAACCAAAAAACATGGAAATACAACGAATGGGATGAACGAAGGGAGCAGATGCAGAAGGATAGATTCACCAACGAATGAATAAACGATGCATGCAAAGAGATGTGCTCACCAATAGATGAACAGACGAACATGCACCTTCGCAAACAGATGAGCATGTCAAGCCTTCCAACATGCAAGCAAGGAGAAACATGCTAAAGCTTCATCAAGTGAACCAAAGACCATCGAAGAATATGTGCGCTTCACCATACAGAGGTTAAGCTGTGGTACACCATGAAGACATCCATCACCCAACAACACTATAGCTTGACATGCATTCTAGTAGCAGCATGAATGTACCAGCAGTGTCATGTCGAGTCATGTCGCCCACATCTCTACTATGGGATATGTTTTCAATCAATGTAATGTAACGTGGAAGTCCAAAAGACACACTTGTTATACAAAGAGTCATGTAGAGTCGAAGAGTCATGGAAGTCAAATAGTCATAAGAGTAGTCAAACATCCACAAGGGTCAGTTTCACCCTTGGCTATAAATACCCCCTCATTTTTACATGAAAGGACTTTTCACCTCAGCTCCTCTAACATAGCCAAGAGAGTCTATAATATTTTCTTTGTGGAGTAAATAGTGGCTCCAATGCCCCGCACTCGGGGTTAGTGATGTATGGTGTAACGATGTGTCTTGGAACTTTCACTTAATTCAGAAGCCTGCCAACAGGCCAATATGTTTTCACACATGTATAGTAACTGTTGTAAGACTAACTTCAACACTTGTGATGCGTGTCACTTTAACCTGTTTTCTACATCTGAACTATTTCACTTGTTGTAATACATAATCTATTAATGGAAATGTGTTGTATATGTTTTTAACATTGTCTTGCTCGTGTAGACTACTCTCCCGGACACCAGATAGACCTTTCACATAAAACTTGTTGTAACAATCGTTGCACTCATTCGAACACATCTGTTGAGTGTTTTATGTGTTATCTTACCTTGTGTGTTGTGACTTTCGCATCCATGTGCATTGCTCCTCCAAAAGTTGTGCACGTCCTATTATGTTGTGTGTTCCTAGCCGAGTTGGGACTCACTCCCACTCTCTCCCTCTACAGTGAAAGAACCATTGACACAAGTGACACTTACACTCACCAGGCACATGAACCTCACTTCTCAAAGACAAATCTTACCACTCTCATGTTCTGATAAGTAAGAGTTGAGGCAAATCCTTAAGACAATGGCAACTGAGCCATCATACCGCATTGGACTCCCACACCAAACAGTGTGAGGTCTAATTGGGATTTCATACCGGGGTGATCCCATGAATGTTGGTGGGTCCAGCACTGTCAACACTTTCTTGAGGTTTGTTATGTTCCATGACATCACTTAATAAATTATATAGACATTTTATGAAGTTCATAGTATATCACTTCTATTCTTCATTTATTGAAATTCCTCAAGTAAGAAATGATCATGGAAGAAAATTTCAATTTTCTTCGTTTTTGGTTATTTATCTCTTAAAGCAGTTTCTCCTTTGATGTCCATTTTGACACGAAAATATAACTCAATAATTTCAACTTTTGGAGATTGAACTTAGATAGCCTCACGCTTATATGATAATTCCTTTACAATCATTCTAGACATAGTCAAGTATCATGTAGGATATCAAATCATTAGATTTTTGTATTATTTTCTCATGTTCTCTTTTAGTTGAAACTTTAGAAATAGTAAGTAAGATAACAAGTCTACTTAAAAAAGGAATTGTACAATATTTCATATGTTGTTACTTTTGCAAAAATTGTATAATGGGAATTGTAAAATGTGAATGAAACTGTCTATGTTTGGGGATGATTTTCACTTATTATTAGAGATAAATGAAGTTTATGTGAGTGTAAAGAGAAAATCAAATTAGATTGAATAGAAGGGAGTAATGATTAGTTGAGAAAGACTCAACAGAAGGGGTTTAACTAAAAATATCTTAGGAAGAAAAATCTCCAAGGGCGAAGAAAGAGGAATAAATTATTATTAAAAAAGAATGAGTAAATGAATGAATAATTAAATAATAGGCTTATGCATTGCTCAAAAAATACATTTAATTTATTGTCCTGAGAGGTGCTGCTCTTCAGCCTAGTATAGGGTAGATGTGTAGGTGTAATGTAAGTATGTAAACAAATTTAAATGCAGGCTCAATGAAAAAATAATAAAAGTTAAAATGGTATGGGGAATGAGTATAAACATTTAAATATTGGCTAGATTAATAAAAAGTTAAAAGTAATAAACAAAATGTTAAAAGTAATAAATAAAAGGCTAAAAGTAATATAAACTCATGTATCGGGGATGGGTGTAGACATTTAAATGTTGGCTTAATTAATAATAAAAATTAAAGCAATAAAAATAATACAATGTAATTTGTTATATTTTTATTTTGTTATTAACTTGGGAATAACTTTGTTACAATACCGTGGGCCAATAACATGGCTTATCAATACCACATGCCCAAAAATGATAACTTATTTCACAATAAAAATATTTTATAACAATATTCTTAGCCATGGATATTCACCCCTACTTTACCATTAATATTATGAAATTTTAAATAGGTTTTGTTACAATACCATGGGCCAATACCACAAGCACAAAAATCATAACTTATTTCACAATCAAAATATTTTATAATAATATGTAATGCCCTCCTCCCACATCTACACAAGTCACTAGCCATCTAAGGTAAACATGAGATGAGAGGCTACTATGATCAGATTTTACCTCCAATGTGACCTTAAGGAAGTGGAATCGACAGAAAAATCGACACAGCCATCCACCATCAACTTCAGAACCCTTAAGAGACATGTTAGCCACTCAGGCAGCTTGTCCCTGGGTCCCACTATTGTTCTGGGTCTCTTAGGCCATAGTCTCTCTCATGCTATCGGAAAGGGAGGGATCAAAGATCCAAAGTCACTCTCACAGGCTTTCCTGTCAACGACCAGAGACCAAAGTTGCCAGTTTTGTGCCAGTGACCCTGAGATTTAAGCCACTTTTTTAGGTCCAGAGCCTAGACCATTGCCTAGAATGGAGTGATAGCTTAGAAACAGTAAAACTATAGGGAAACAATGATGCAAAAGCAATAAACTGAACAAGACGATAACCAGACCCCTACTAGCCATAATAAACATTTTGTCAAACACATCATCAACATGTAACTTACAGGTGTAAACAAAAAAATTAATTGTAGGGGTCTCATACTTATCTGAGAATTGCTATGAACCATTTTTCCCTCATGTCAATTGTTGCATTATCATCTATTAGGTCATAGACACATTATCCATTCATATACAAGTCAAAACATGTTGAGAGACATACATAGTTGTTGTCATAAAATGTACATATAACTAACATAATAGGAACAGAAATACCATAAACATATCAGCCATCAAAATCCATATATACATCAATGCATTTACACATGTAAATCAAGGGAATGAATTTCTCAATAATGAATTCAATGAACCAACTGGAGATGGGACTACCACGTTCCACCCGACCATAGATTGGTTGAGCCAAATCTCTTTTTAGCCAATCACCCTCATGCCATATTCGAAGCATGAATGTGGGACTCATAGAACACACCAAAAAAACACCAATCAACATGGATGCACTGGAGTTCCCTGCCTACACTGTGAGCAATTTGAGTGCCTCCTAGTCTCTTAGGCTTTACCATGCATACACAGTCCAATACAGGGATCATTAGGCCCTAAACCGAGACATACTCTCCATTGTTTACCATGCATCCCATCCTAGGATCACTAAGCCCAACAGAGATAAAACTGACCTATTGGATTAACCGCATATCCTGCCATTCACCAGAAATGATTCTTACACCCACCGAGGCAAACAATATGGCTCTACTACAACCCACATTTTGGTTCATGGGTTACTAGGCTAGTGGCTCAATGATCCTCAGTCTGGTTCAGGGACCACTAGACCAATTCGGATATCCACCCCACTCAGCTTTGAATCCAATCGACCATCCCACATAAACTGTATGAGAGAACCCATCACATCAAAACTATTGAGAAATGGCAAGGATAGGTTGAAAATACTATCACACTTGGCAAAACCCATGTAATGGTAGAAAATAAACTCATTCAATCCCATGCATGCCAAATCTAGCAAGGAAAATTACCATGCAAGTTGATACCTAGAATGAAACCTATTGTAGCTGCTTGATCCTGCCTTTCCCTGCTTAATCTTTTCTACCTCTTGCCTTCTTTTCCTATCTTTCTCCAATGTGAAAGTGCTCCAGGAAACTCTAAGTGTCCAAGAGAGAGAGAGGGAGAGAATAATGAGAGAGCTCCAAAGCTAAGCTGACAAAAGGTTACCAACTGATCCTGAGAAGCCTTTTTATGAATGAGGCCTCTATTTTCTTCATTTTCCATTATTTTCCTTCATTTTCCTCCTCACATGCAACATGTGACCTTTCACCTCCTTTTTCTCCTAATTTCCATTATTTTCATAAATAATTGTGCCAAAAATGTCATTTTTCCTTTCTAAATACTTATCCATTGCTTTTGCCAATTTCCTTAGCCATAAACAACAAAATGAACACCCCCTAAAATGTATTTCCCAACATTCAGTTTGGAGTAAGTGTCCCATCAACTATGGTTATTGTTTCTAACTTTTATTACATGAAATTTTACTAGAGTTGTTACATAATATGACAAGATTATTTACCATGGATATTCACCCCCACTTTACCATGAATATTTTTAACTTGTAAA
>APFE031741483.1:3188-17633 GCA_000404065.3 Pinus taeda | reverse complement strand
AGATCACTGTGTGTATTTTAAATTAATTGGTGACCATGTTATTTATCTGGTCTTATATGTGGATGATATGTTGCTCGTTGGAAATGACAAAGAAATTATCTAGGATTTGAAGACCCATTGGTCCTCCAAATTTGACATGAAATATCTTGGTGCTGCAAACTTTATTTTGGGCATGGAAATTAAAAGAGATCAGACAAAGAGGAAGCTCTGGTTAAACCAGAGGAAGTACATCGAGACAATATTGCAAAGGTTTAATATGCAGGATAGTAAACCAGTGAAGGTTCCTATTCCTGTAGGTGTAAATTTATCTACTGAACAGTGTCCCAAGACACAAGAAGAGGAAGAGGACATGTCCCATGTTCCATATGCAAGTGTAGTCGGTAGCCTGATGTATGTGATGGTATGTACTAGACCATACATTGCACATGCAGTGGGAGTGTTGAGCAGGTTTATGTCAAAACCAGGGAAGGAGCATTAGACAACAATGAAGCGGATCTTCAAGTATTTGCGTGCCACTAGTGATTATGGTTTGTGCTACCAAGGAAGACTGAGATTGGACAAAGTTTTGAATATCCATGGCTTTGTTGATGCAGACTGGGCTGGAGATCTGGATCAAAGAAGATCTACAAGTGGGTATGTGTTTAACCCATTTGGAGGTGTCATCATTTGGTTGAGTAAGAAACAATCTGTAGTGGCATTATCATCTACAAAGGCAGAATACATGGCATCCGCTCATGCAAGTAAGGAAGCAGTTTGGTTGTAGAGATTGTGTTCAAGTATGGGGTTAGTACAGGGAGCTATAAGAATAGACTGTGATAGCCAAAGTGAAATTTTCTTGGAAAAGAACCCTTCTTACCATTCAAAGACAAAGCACATTGATGTTCAATATCACTTTGTGAGGGATATGATGGAAGACAAAAAGGTGTTGTTAGTAAAGGTGGACACTTTGAAGAATATTGCAGATGCATTGACAAAATCTGTAAGCTCTGAGAAGTTCTCTTGGTGTAGAGAAACAATGGGAATTGCAAGGCTGGATAAATGATTAATCCCTCTTGTGCCCCCTTGTGGAAAGAAAACCACAAGTGGGAGAATGCTGGGTTGTGTTATATTCTTTCCATGACTAGCCGCCCTAGGTGACCGGGGGCAGCGCCATAGGGAAATTTTTTTTGGACCCTATATTAGGTGGGAAGACCTACCTATGGTTTTGTGCATGGTTTTTGGCCCATGGTATTGGATGGTTCGGCATGTATATATATGTATTGTAACATTGAAAAGAACATAATGAAAAATCAAGCTGGTAGTCTTGGTTTTGGGATCCAGGGGAAAATCTCTGTGTATATGTGTTTTATGTGTTATGTTATCACATTGTTTATTTTATGTGTTTTAGAATTCGTATGTAGGTAATTTCTATACTGGTTAAAACCTACATAAAGAGTCTGCCTACATAATGGGTATGGCCACCTTCAGGGAGGGGCAAGTAGGATCTATAGTAGGGCATGAAAAAATCACTTACATAGATGAAGAGTGAGAGGAAGAGAACTCACTAGGATGATCATGCATAGAAGAGGGAGTAGAACCCATGTCCAAACCAGTGAAAGAGTTGATTAACTTTATAATCAAGTGAGGAGGAGTAGAATTACCCAAGGGGGTGACTATTGATGAAGAAGGTGAACCTGTCTAAGCCTTGATTGAGAGTCTCATATCCATCGCCAAGGCACCATGATTGTCATAACCATTGGGGCATGGGGTTTTCGACTGAGGCATTGGAAGATCAAACTTTTGCAGTTGAGTTGAGGGATGCACCTCCATATTATCGCCTAATCCTATAATTTCACCCCCCTTTTCTTACCCAACCATTGATTTATTGGTCCCTTCCTGCCAACTAAAGAAAAGGGACAATTCTTCACAATGTGCTCGTGATGATGACATATGCTAGACCTGAAAGGGATCCCTTTATAGTCTAGTTTTTGACAATGAGAAATTCTAAGGAAGCACAATTTGAATTCTACATACAAACCTTCTTGAGGGTCCAAATTTACCCAAATCCGAGCTAAATGCATGTTTCCCGAAGAGAAGAAGGACATGTCAACTTCCAGGAATTTGCCCAATTTGTTCCCTATGACCTAAAATTCTTCCACCAACCAGAAATGTAAGGGTAACCTAGGAATTGTTACCCATATAGGAGCAATGTCGAGTCTTTTGTAGATATCAATGAAAAGGGGATTCCACTCTTTCAAAAAAAATAATGTGGTGTCTATACTCCAGTTTTTCCCTGATGCCTTTTATGTAGTCTCCACCGATCCAAAAAGGAACATAGATCAACCACGATCCAGGACACTCATTGAGGGCATCATGTCCAATGACTTACTCCATTATTTTCTTACCCATTCTCACAAAAATATTACAGAAAAACACCACTCCCTTTCTCTCCCTACCACCACTAATTCTGTCATTCTTAACACCTTTGGCATTTGGAATTCGTCTCCTAGTACCAATTTCAGGTCTTCGCTTTTGATCTTTGCACATCAACCCTTTTTCCTATTCATCCCCTAGCAATTGTGCTTAACTAAGTTTGTTGAGGATCCTAGGGCTTTTGTCACCTATGCACCAATTTTATCTTGGATCCATCCTTCCCCATTGGTAGAATACAAAAATGTTGGGTTCTCCCTAATAGGGTTTCCCTCTAAGAAACCCAATGACATGATTCCTAAAGAGACATATTCCAACACTAAATCTAAGCCACAAATGGACCCTAAACCCTTTGCCGCATCCTAAATACATTCATTATAGAAAGGTTCGAGCCTTGGAGGGATAGAGTCCCCTAACTAATCTTAATCAAACCATAATTGTTTTTTCAAAACTTGGTCTATGTACAGCTCTTGTGGTGCTTGTGAGGAAAAATCTTGCTCACTAAGAGAGAAAATACCTAGTACCACATTCTCTGGCTCATTAGGGAGGCCTAGCTTCAGGAGACCCACTCGATCCTGCTCAATAAGACACAGAGGTGACAGGCATACCTTTACCACTCCCTGGGCTTGAAACTGAGGTTGAGATGAATCCTCATCCATTCCTTTTACTTGTCTTCCATCCTCTACTGAAAATGTGACATTTGTGCTCCAATCCTCCATGGGGCATGTCTAAGTTGGAGGGTCGATCGGATCTGGATATAATCATTGGGGTCATGGGAATAGTCTTCTAGGTCTTCCATCAAACTAACATGGCTAGTCCTTGTCGTCTACTAGATAATAAGGCCTCAAGAAAATCGCTGAGAAAAACTCCCTGCTTTAGAATAGCCTGACGGAGCTCCCCCTTACATACGTTGAAAAGTTTCGCTAACTACAAACCCTCCATGGCTCCGCATGCCCCTCAAAAGTTTTAATTTCTTATTTTAATATTTTTTAAAATTCAAGGCATTTGTATAAAAGATGTGTACCTACAAATATATTAGGAATATCTATGTTCATCGAATTATTTTGTTCAACTAACAGAGAATGATTATTCTCCTTGACATATATATATATATATTTATTTCCTGCACACACACAAAAAACGCAATTTTATTCCTTCAAAACAAATTTATATTTTTCTTGTACACTTCAAGAGAGTATTCTTGAGAATCTGCCTAGATCCTCTCATGAAAAAAAGATCTAAAACTATGTATCTCATGAAAGTTCCAAACAAAAAACATGTCTTTGTTGTTACATAAGTCTCCTAGAAAAAAAAATAAACCAAGCCATGATAAAGTTGATGAATATAGATATTCCTACTGCCTATCATACCTATGTATCATGATAATTGAATATATATAATAAATTATATAAAGTATATATATATTTATATATGATATTATATGTATATGTATATGTATATGTATATGTATATGTATATGTATATGTATATCTGTATCTACATATAAGGGTATATATGTATATATATGTGTGTGTGTGTATGCACACACACACACACACACACACACACACACACACACATATATATATATTCAATTATCATGATACATAGGTATGATAGGCAGTAAGAATATCTATATTCATCAATTTTATCATGGCTTGGTTTATTTTTTTTGTCTAGGAGACTTATGTAACAACAAAGAACATGTTTTTTGTTTGGAACTTTCATGAGATACATAGTTTTAGATCTTTTTTTTCCTGAGAGGATCTAGGCAAATTCTCAAGAATACACTCTTGAAGTGTATAATAAAAATATAATTTTGTTTTGAAGGAATAAAACTACGATTTTTTTGTGTGCAGGAAATAAATATATATATGTCAAGGAGAATAATCATTCTCTCTTAGTTGAACAAAATAATTGTATGCATCTCCCCCTCTTATATGGCCTGTGATAATACTCAAAATGTTCATCCCCTATGTACTCAATGATTTGTTAGGGCCCTCGATCCATGTCCAAGCCTTCTTTAGAAATGCAATCCATTGTACCACTCCTCTCCCTATAAATATGAGAGCATGAGAAAAAATAAAATGAGCTCTTAATTCTCAATATATCATGCAAAACTGGAATAAGAAGAAAATTTGACATTGATGCAACTCTTTAACCTAGTTTATAGCTAACAAAGAATCTGCATAAACATGTAACCGGTCACATCCCTTATCCTTTGCATAAACCAATAGAGATTTAAGTGCCAAAATCTCAGAAAGGTTTTTAGTTCCCCTTCTAAAACCCATTTTTGCATGGAAAACATGTTCAACTGTAAGATTAAGGACAAAAATCTCTCCACTTTTGTGCTTTCCCTCCTAAGAGGCACCATTGAAATAGGCCCATGGGAATGATCGATCATGATTCTCTTCCCTTATTGACAGAGGGTAAGCTTTAAATGAGGGTTGAGGAAAATGAGAAAGGATTGTCAACCCTTTCGTAGTGACTTTATTAGGGGGAATATTTGCATCTTGGAATATACACTTGTTTTGTGCTAGCCAAATACCTCATGCAACTATTAGTGTAAGAGATTTGAAGTTTACCATAGCTGAGTTCTGGTACCATGACCTCCAACTTTCTTCTATGCTTGGCCCTCCCCATACACAGGTTGGTCCCAGGGAGTATTTTCAAACTTTACTTTCACTGAGAAATGACACTTTAGAAATAGGTGTAGTAGGGATTCTCCACTTTCTATGCAAATATATCACCTAGCAGGCCAAATTTTGGATCTCTTTTACATCGCATCCCAAGTAGGAACCTTGTTGCTTAATATACACCACATAAAAATGTGAACCTCTAGACGACATTTCAATTACCATATAATATTACACCACGAGATGGGGGTATTTTCCTATACATTGATGTTGTGATGAAGGTGTCCAAGTTTAGGCATATATATTCCCGAAGAATGCCCAAATTAGTTCATCATTGGTATCAGTTAGTCAAACATTGGACTCTTGGAGAGTAGTCAAGAATCTATTCCATTCAATTTGTTGATTACATTCCAACCCAGGGCTCTCGTTGACATCCAACTCTATTTCCATAAGGTAGTATATTATGGATAAAATATTTGGATAAGCCTTGAAAGTCATCTCTCTCAAAGGTGATTTACAACATGCTGGGATAATATGAAACCGTCGCCACTAGAAGCCTAAGGATCCACACCAACTCTAACCTTTTTCCCATCCCTAACTTTCCAAACCAAACCAACTCTTATGAATTCAAAAGAGTTTAACACTTCTCTCCATGCAATTGAGATATTCACTTGAGGCTTGACTAGAAGTCGAATCCAATCTTCCAACGATAAGGGGAATATGTATTTGAGAGTGACCACTTGTGTCCACAAGTTATCTAAAGTGATTAACCTCCATCTACACTTTACAACCAGAGATGACGAGAAGAAAACAAGTTTCTAAGAACTCGGCCTCCTAGAGACATAGGAAAACCAACCATCTTCCATCTGACCCAAGGAACCACATAATGGTCTTTATGCCCTGCTCGCAAGAAAGAGAGACAAATTATTCTTGCTTTTTCTAGTATACCATTGGGAATTTTTTGTCACTGCGATAAACACCCTCCAAAATCTTGCCTATACTTTAATTTTGGAGCCTATCGTGGATCTTGCAATCGACCTTTCCATAGTCACTTCTAGCTTTGTTAAGTCTTTGAGCTCCCTTTTGGATTGGAAATGTTGAAGTCACTTGCTCAACATTCTCAGTCCGTAACAAGTGAATGAACGCATTATTTTACACAAGATTGAACAAGCATAGCACAATCAATCAAGATTGTGACTGTGTGATGCCCAATCCATGTCAACAGTTAGTGCACACTAACATTGACGGTTTCTCACTTCTAGTTGCGTTTGTACTTCTATTTCGATGAGTTTTGCAAATTGTCGCTTCATGCACCTTTATTTTCACGAGTGTCGTTTTCATTTTTTTGGTTGTTTCTTTTTCTTGACTTCAATTTAATTACTGTTGTATTCATGTTATCTTCACCCCGGAATGTGTTGTGTTCACTGTCGTTCGCATATCAAAAGTGTCATTAACACTTTCATTTTCTAATAGCAAGTGTCATATTTTGGCGTAGGAATTGTCACTTATCGTGTAAAGTGGAGTTTTGGTTTGTTTCAAGGGGAAATATTTGTGATAATGTCTTGTTATTATCATGTAGGCATTTTCTGCACTCATTTCCAAAGTTTCATGCACTAATAAACAAGTGTTGTCATTGTCGTCGCAAAGTGTACATTTAGTGTCGCACTTGGAATGGGTCGTTGCAATGTCGTTGCATTGAGGAAAATATGTTGTTCATGTGTTATGAGTGTTCCATGTTGTTTCATCAAGTGAAATAAGTGTGTGATCATGTTCAAGTCTTGGTTATATTCAACTTCCTCTCACTTATCCAACACTTAGTCAAAATTGGAAAAACTCCCAACCAGGCCACTCAGCATCATCAACCCTCCCGAACTATGCATTGTGAAGTCTTAGTCCTCAAGTAACAAAATTTTCTCTTAGCACTGCGCAATGCGCAATCCTGACTTCCCAGAACTGTACATTTCACAACCTCAGTGCTCAAACCTAACCCCTAAGTCCCAGAACTACAAAATCTTTCTCTCCAGCCAAGCCAACACTGAGCATTGCACCCTTTCAGTCCTCAAGCCTCAATCTTAAACTCCTAAACTATGCAACTACACAATCAATTGACCTCTTTTCCTTCCAGTATTGTACATTTCATAATTTTAGTGCTCAAGGTCAGGCCTTCGCCTCCAAAACTGCACAATCATGCCCTCCAGCCAGGCCTGAACTACGCATTTGCACAGTCTCAGACCTCAAGCCCAACACTTGAGCTCTTGAGTTTCACAACTATGCAGTCACCTGACCTCCTCTGCCTTCCAGAACTATGTAGTTGGCTGAAAAAATGCAAAACCCCTTAGCCTGGCTCACTGACTCCCAAAACTTTGCAATTTTCTTGCCCATTCCAACCTGAACTACACATTGCGCAGTCTCAAGGCTCAAGTTTCACCCTGATTTCCTGAACTGTGTAGTTGTGCAGTTACTGAGCCTCTCCGTCAGCCTGTCACCCAGTTCCTACTCATTGAATGGATCATAATGCAACATCTTAGACTATGGGTTTATCGGACTGATGTCGTCTTTTCATGAGTGGATCGCAGATGTAGGTACTCTATCATGCTATGGAAAGATGATGAAGAAGGAGATGGAGAAGGAGGCCATGCCAGAATAAACTTTATAAGCTACAAAGACAAGTTGATCAATCAAGAGAAAGGAAAGGGACATGAAATTGAGACAACTACTAGAGATCAAGTTCCATTGAAGACTCCCCATTGAAGCCATTTGGAGGACAAAGAAGAATATCATGACCCATATTTTAGAATACACAAATAAAGTAGCAACAAAGAATGGTTGTACATTGCCATGTCATCGTGTAAGTCCATGTCATTAGTGTCATGTCATGAGTCATCATGTGCCACATCATTTTGTGGAATATGTAATTCAATATTGGAGAAATATAATGTAAAGTGGAAGTCCAAGAGTCATTCATGTAATGTGAAAAGTTAGGTATGAAGTCAAAAGGTCATAAAGAAGTTAAGCAGTCATGAGGGTATCCCAAGAGTCACAAGAGAGGTGAAGGATCACCCCATTTTTTATATATACACCCTCATGGTACAAGTAAGGGAATTTTCACCTTGTCTTCTCCCATAAGGCATCAAATAGAAAAAAGTTAGTACTTTTTTCAAGCAAGTCGTGGCTCCAATGCTCCACTATTGGAGATAGTGATGCTCGTTGTATTCATGTATCTTGGGACTTTTACTTAATACTTGAATCTTGATGCCATACATGTTTTCATGCTCAATTGCGAATATTTGTAAGCTTTTTATGTGAAATTTATGATTCATGTTTGCTTTCACCTGTACTAAATCGTTATTTTAGTGCTTATCTAATTGAAGATGTGTTGTAATGGTTATAACAATCATCGCATATATGTGGACTATTATGCTTGATGTTAGGCGATTCTCTTTTTCTTGAGTGTGCTTCTACTAATGTGGTACTATTACCTCTCTCTTAGAGGCTCACCCTTCCTCCCCCTTGCAACAGAAGAACCTTGATATACTTACCACCGAGCATTCACCAGGCACACAAACTTGCTTTTTGCAAAGGCACATACATGCTTCTCTCTCTCTTGCTCACAACTAAAGCCAAGGAAAATCTATAAGAATATATGGCAATCGAGACGATATTTCAGATGGGGCTCCTATTCCAAATATTGTGAGGTATAATTGGGACTTCACATCGGGGAGACCCCCTTGGTTTGGCAGATTTCCAGCACCGTCAACAAAATGGTGCTAGAAGGAGGGCTAGATGACAAGTAGTACCCATTTAATCTATTTTGAATCTCTTATCCTAAATGGGTCATCCTAAAATCATACTCCCAAGGTGTTTTTCTAACTTGTCCCCTGGTGAACTTTTAATCCCTGATGAGCCTCTTTATCACTTGTCTCAATTGAAGTTTGATGGTGAGGATGGAACATCCATAATCGAGCACATTTCTAATTTTCTTAAATGTTGTGAATATTACAAAATCAATGATGAAGATTTTGCTTGTGTGGCTTTCTTCCTCACCATTGAAGGTCATGTTAATCGATTGTGTCATACCTTACCATCTACTTCCATCAATTATTTTCATCATTTCCTCAAGGAGCTTTATCAAGCCTTCGTTAGGTATGATTACCGAGATGTTATTAAAATAATCAATTAGCTAAGAATGAAGCCTAATGAATCAGTTGAGGATCTCTCTGATCGATTCCTTCACCTTTATTATGAATTTCCTAAAGAATACACAGATTGGGATTTCTTTAAGAAAAAGTTTGAGCATTTGGTTCACATCTCTTTGCACGGTGAATATGAACCTCTTAATGTTTCTACTTCCCTAACTCTTGTAAATCATGAAACAACTCTTTTTTTTCAGAGGAGGAATCTATGATTCCTTTTGTTCATTGTCCTCCTCCCTTTTCAGTTCCAATGTGGGTGCCTCCTTGCAATGTTTTCGAAGTTGGGAAGTCTAAAAATCAAATTCCTAATCCATATCTTCATCCTCCTCCCACTTTTCATGGTTAAGATCTAATAGAATAAACCCCATAATGGCTCATGGAGTCTAGGGTGAAGGATAATCCTTTCATTACTCAAGATGACATTGAAACTCTTAATATCAATATTGAATCTGGTTCCGTTGAAAGTGTTACTTCTTCAAGGGACATCTGTAATCCTCTATCATTTACATGTCATGACTTTTCATATCATGATCTGCTTGATCGATTCGCTCCACCAACTAGCTCTTCATGTTCTCCTTATTTTTGAGTTGCTGGTTCAAATTGTGATCAGAACCAAGGAAACCACATTACACTAGTAGAGGAAGAGGAAAGTGAAGAGACTTTTGATCTCTCTTCCCTTTTTCAAAGCTACCCATGTCAAGATGATACACTTCCATTCATGGATGATTTTCAATCTGCTAATCTCGGTAGTGAATCAAATGCAATCAATTCTTTCAATCAATTCGTAGCATCAGGCAATAATCATTTCAGTGATGAAAATTATATTGATGTAAGCAATGATGAATGCCTAAGTGCACCAATTTATCTTTCAGTTTCTTATGAATATTTTAATTCGAAAGATTTAGATCTAGAAGCTTCATGTCGATTCAAAACTTCCTGTTCATCTCACTATCCCTTGTGCTTTACTATTTGCAATGTATATACATGCGATGAAGATATTCCACACTCTTCAAGTTCTTCATCACATGAGTTTACTTCTCAATTGTCACAAGGCAGTGAGGTTTTCCATGATGAAAGAGAAAACAATCAAATCATTAAGTATCCTTTCCATCATGTATCATCTCTTCTCTTGCATGAAGATAACTCTATGAATCAACGTTCTCATGAAATTTCTTCGATCCATACATCTTCAGATTTGAAATCAGAAGAATCTTCCAACTTGAGTAATCTGGTTGTTGAAGTTGAAAAATCCAGTCAAAGCAGGGACAAAGATGGCTACCATCCATTGATCAGTGGTCTTTTTGAAACCAGTGGTAGCAGTTATCCTCACACCATGCACGATCTAGCTCAATCTTTGAAATGTGATTTTACAATCTTTAAAGGTTCCGAGACTTGTTAGCGAGTCGAGGAACTTCAACTTCCATTAATGGTTATGTCAGGATCTCGTGACTCTGGTAAGGCCGGCCCCCCCCCCAAGCTAAGTCAAATATGGTTTCTCTCACACAACCCTTCTCTTTGCATGGTTTCACTTGATGTAAATTTCTTTTTGAAAGATGTTTGGGTTTGGTATTTTGGATGTAATTTTTCAAATTTTCAAGATTTCACTTATGATCGGATTCAAGAATTTTCTTCAATTGATTCATCTTCATGCAAATCTCTTGCATCAAACTCAGGTTTGGAATGTGCATCTCTATTAAATTCATGGAACTGTGAAGTTGATCACCTCAAATATCATATTTGGCTGAAGGAATCATATCTCTCAGATTTATTTCATGATAAGTGGCTCCTTGTTTTCCTTTTGAATATCATATTGCAAATATTCTTCTTCATAGCACCTGAAATCCTCTTGAGTGCAAAAGAATGCATGAGTTATTGTGTGAATCAAATTATTCTTCGTTCACTATATTCAAATCGGTCTCATGTGTTTGTAGTATTGGCATTCCTTTTCACTTATTTCGATGATTACGATGCTGATGCAGTGTTTCATTTGTCATGCGAAGAAGATGATTCTATTATTCAAAGCATTTGTGAATATGTTCAAACTAATCTATCTTTGTTATTTTCTAACCCAAAATCTCATGCCAAAAATGGTCCATCTGGTCATGATATTAACTATCATTTGTTTCACTACTTTCCCACTAGTATATCCAATGACAATTGTTTTACATACTTTGAGCCTCATGGTTCAACCTCCCACCATTAAGATACTTGCCGAGCAGTTGAGGCGCTTTTAGCCATTGTTGATGGTTATACCAAGTCCTCATTGTCTTGGCATGCCTGTTAAATATGATTAGATATATTTTGCCTCACGATATTCTCATATTAATTCCACAAATTTAATTTAAGATTCATTATTTCAAAGTTTTCAAGGTTTTCAAGATGATTGCTTCGAATTTCATGACCCAATCGCAAAATGGTTGGATAAATATTACTTGGCAAGTTCCATTGAAAATAACTTGTTTCATCCTTTTCTCATGATTGCTAAGGAAGACGACACATAATAAGGTGCATTCACAAGAAGTCTTCGAGGTTTGTCTGATTATGGTTTCCGACGAAAAGGTAAGAATGTGAATTGGATAAAAGTAGTGGTTGTGACACATCATTCTTCCCACAGGCAAGACATTCATTTCTCGTGCAAGTTATTCAAGTTCTTATCTTTTTCATTGCACATTACTTTATATTTGTTTTAATTGCTCATATCTTTGTGGATGCAAGTCGGGAAAAACTACAATCGTTACACTGGAAATTTCATCATACATGACCCTGGCCTTCTAGTTGTTAGGTTATGGGTAGGATTAGTTACATTCTAGTTTCCCCTCTCTTGCACTCATTCTGCACTTGTTCTCTTTAGCATTTCTTGTCTTTTCTTACTTATTTCTTCCATCATGTTTGGTTTAGCCTCCTTGGTTTTTGCTTTAGTTTCACTTCCTTGTTGTGTCATGTCTTTTCCTTTATGTTATGTTGATAAGACTTTGCATGAATGGTGAACTATTTGGCCTCAAAAGGACAATGTGGCAAAATAGAGAAGGACTTTGTGACACTGCAACATTTGGCTAACTCTCCATCCTTATTCCTTGTCTTGGTTACACCTTTTGGTTAATGATGTTTAGATGGAAAATATGATCCTTGCATTAGGAAAGCCTTGTGTCGAACCATGATATCCATGTATATTCTGGAAAACCTCATGCCTACACTCGAGTCTTTATGTTTTGGTGTTTTCCAGGCTGATCCAATCAAGTAGAGAAGGACAGGGGGAAAATATAAACGAGCAAACCAATATCAGAGGTCTTATATATGCTTCTTTGAAGGGAAAACCTCTCCTACTCTTAATAAGTCAGGATCCCTCTTCCACCCATGAAATAAACAAGTGTCGATGCACAGTCCTATATAAATAAAAAAATAAAGGCGAAAGAAGAGAAAGGATTCCTGTGCAGAGTGGTGAAGAAAGAAACTCCGCTGGGGTACTATCCATGCTCGTTGGTAGCAGAGCAATGTTTGTGTCCCTGAAGTGACTCCACTGGGGTACTGTCCAAGCCTGCTAGTACCGGAGCAACACCAAAGATGAAAAACTATACTCTAAAAATCTAAAGCTCGCGAACTTCATTACCTTATCTTGATTCGAAGCATTGTGTGATCGTTGACCTTATGTTTGTGTTTAAACGAGTAAAGGAATGAAGGGGACTATGTTTATGCACAAGGTAAGTGGGGAAGCCATGGTAATTTGAACAATGAATCAATACTCCCTGATGAACTAGACCCCACACGAAAGAATTGACAAAGGGAGAGAAGTTATAATTCTACCAGTGTGTCACCAAGTGTTGTCACTGCAACAAACACCCTCTAAAAAAAATTCTATAGATGAATTTTGGAGCCGACTGTGGATCTTGTGATCGACCTTTTGGTAATAACTTCTAACTTGGTGAAGTCTCTAAGCTCCCTTTTGGATAGGAAGTGTCGAAGTCACTTTCTCACACATGCTTAGTCTGTAACAAGTGCATGAGCACATTCTTTTATACAATCTTAAACAAGAATGGCATGGTCCATCAAGATTGTGCCTTTGCGATGTCCAGTCCATGTCAACAGTCAGTCTGCACTGACATCAACAATTTCTCACTTCTAGCTATGTGTGTACTTCTATTTCGGTGAGTTTTGCAAAGTGTCGTTTCACCCAACTTTGTTTTTGCAAGTGTCATTTTCATGTTATCTTCGCCTTGGCATATGTTGTTTTCACCGTCGTTCACATATTGCAAGTGTCGTTCGCACTTTTATTTTCATATAACAGGTGTCATATTTTGGTGTGGGAATAGTCACTTATCATGTAAAGTGGAGTTTTGGTTTGTTTCAAGGGGAAATATTTGTGATAATGAGTTGTTATTATCATGTATACATGGTCTTCACTCATTTCTAAAGTTTCAAGCATTGTCATACAAGTGGTGTCATTGTCGTCGCAAAGTGTATCTTTAGTGTCACAATTGGAATGGGTCATTGCAATGTTGTTGCATTAAGTAAAATATGTTGTTCATGTGTTTTGAGTGTTTTGTGCTATGAGGAAAAATACATCAAATGGACCACACTGTGGCAAGGAAGGGACCAAGATGTCGAAGTTCACAAACATTTTTCATACCCTTCGCACATTGTTGGGTATCAAGGACTCTAAGCTGCATTTGGTACTCAAATACTATGGCTGCCTACACAGATACATCCAGGAAGAGATGGAGTTCCTGAACATCTCCTTGCTCGGCACAGCGTGTCATTACGCTATCAAAATCGAGCAAAAGTTCAAACAGAAGAAGCAAGAATTCGGATCTGCATATCCGAAGACCAAAGGATAGAGCCAAGGCGGGGTGACCCAAGACAACCCGTCAAAGTCGCAAGAAAAGAACAACACCACAAAGTCAAAGAAGGACATAGGAAAGTGGTGTGAGTTCCACAAGAGTCCCACTCATAACACGAGTGTCGGACCAAGCAGTCACTGGTGGCCGAGTTGAAGGCTTCCGAATCAGATGCATGTTCTGACCCTGAATCAGAACCCGACAAGGGGAATGGAAAAGGGAAGTAGATCATTGATGCAGATCCCAGTGCCACTGTTGCTACTGCCAAGATCCAGAAGAATGAGCCCGAAGAGCCAGAGGAGGGGGAACGTCTTTTCCACTCACAGATGTGGGTGAAGGGTTTGCCGCTACAATTCATTGTCGACAGTGGCAGCC
>APFE031741479.1:52010-64909 GCA_000404065.3 Pinus taeda | reverse complement strand
ATTGAAGATGTCCCTAGAATGATTGTTATCATCATCAAGTGATGTGTCCCTGCCATTAGAACACTCCTTCACATAGTGGCCGAACTTATTGCGACCAAGGCATCTTCCTTTCCTTCCTCCCTTAGATCTGAACTTCCTAATGAAGTGATCTTTAGGTAGGCCATCAGAAGCTTTTGCTGTGCCATTCTGATAATATACTCTGCTTCAACTTCACCCTTGGTGAATTTGAAGAGGGATGAGGAATCCATTGATCCTTTTGTCCTTTCCCATCTGTCTTCGGTGATTGCTCTTTCACTCTTGCTTGGGCTTTGTCTTCATCTCAGCTCTGATACCATGTTAGTTTAGGTATGTTCTATGCTAAAGCAATTTATTTCAATTTTCACAGTTAGCTCAATATATTTTCCAGATTAGCAATCACATCATCATTAAAGTAAACTGCAAATAGAACATAAATATAAATTGCAGAAGACAAGCCAAGACAAGAGGACGCAAGATGTGGCGCTAGCCAAGGACAAACCCCAATGTGGGGAAACCCTTGATCAATTCTTCCTATATGTTATTCAATAGTTCATCACAGAGAGAGAGAGAGAGAGTACGTTTACAACAAAAGTCAACACTTTGACTTATCTAGATAAGAGCATAGATCATCTCTAAGAAGATGATACATGAGATCAGTTGAAGACATGCTGCTTCAACTGATTCTCCAAGGTGACTCCTTCACCTATCATTGCGCTGCATTTTGTCATCATGTTGCACCCATCATCACTATGCTGCTTCTCATCATGCTTCATTAATCATAACTGTACCCATCACTGTACTACATTATGTGCCATTGCTGCACCATGTTGCCATACTGACCTATGTGTTGGATGCACCTTGCTTGCTTGTTGTCCTTTGCATGCTTGTTGTTGCATGATAGTTGTCTCTTGTATGCTAGTTATACCAATAAATGCTTGTTCCTTGCATGTTACTCTCCTTCGAAGACAGATGCTCCGGTTGGAACCCCAGATAAACACTACGGCAGTTCTAGCTTCTACCCTCTGTGCCAGCTTTCCCGACAGTTCCAGTTTCTACCCTCTGCATCAGCTTTCCCAGCAGTTCCAGCTGTTCCCAACAGTTCCGGCTGTTCCCAGCAAATCCGGTGTCTTCCCGTTGCGTCAACGTCCCTGATGTTTCGATAGTTCCCGGAAATTCCGACTGTTTTGGGCAATTCCAACTTCTGCCCTCTGCGTCAGCTTTTCCGATTGTTCCAGCAGTTCCAGCTTTTGCCCTCTCCGTCAGCTTTCCCGGTTGTTCCGGTTGTTCCCAGCAATTCCGGCTTCTGCCCTCTGTGTCAGCTTTCTCAACTATTCCAACAGTTTCAGTTATTCCTGGCAGTTCCAGCTTTTGCCCTCCGTGTTAGTGTTTCCGGCAGTTCCGGCTTCTGCCCTCTGCGTCAGCTTTCCCGGCTGTTTCGGTAGTTCCTAGCAGTTCTGGTTGTTCCCGGTAGTTCCGCTTCTACCCTCTACATCAGCCTTCCCGGCAGTTCTGATTTCTGCCCTCTGCATCAAATTTCCCGGCTGTTCTGGCAGTTCCCAACAATTCCAGTTGTCCCCGACAGTTCCGGCTTCTGCCCTCTACGTCAGCTTTCCCTGTAGTTCCGGCTTCCGCCCTCTAGATTAGGGTAGTATTATCCCTTAGGATCTCTCCTCATACTAAAATCTAAAGACAAGTAGAGAGGAAGAGATCCCAAGTGTGTTGAAATGACTTGAAGGCCACCTCTATTTATACTAAAACGTTGAGCAAAGTGGGGTTTATCTGGTTGCTAGCTGACCTTGACGAATTGTCCCATAACACAAATAAATTCATATCTCCATAAATACTTCTTGGAATCAGATGATATTTAGATCAATCCTACACCTCTCGATGAGAGGGATCCAATAAAAATATCAGCTTCCATTAATAAGATGACCCACATGGAGTTTGGCCCTAGTTGCCAATTTTAACATATATGTATTATATGTAACTTGTAAAGGCATCCCCTATACGCCCTCCAACTGCAAGTCGTCAAAGTGTGGGGGATCTACTATACATGGTCGGGCTTGTGATAAATCACGTATCCCAACTAGAGTACGTGTTTCAGTCTTAGATCATGGCTTCGACACCAGTTAGAGTGTGAGAGGTAGTGTTTTTGTCTATGGATGATCTTGTTACAAATTGTGCACCTTCTTCACCAGTTGCAGGTACACCTCCTACATTTTTAAATACTCTTTAAACTTTATGTGTTTATGTCTTGAAATTGTCTTTAATTTTTAAATCATCTTCAATTGATGTGTTTGAATTTAGTGTATATGTTATTATTCTTCTAGTTTGTTATATATGTTAAATTATGTTTACGATTTGCAAACCCTCAGCAGGACAAAGCTAAGGATCATAGTGCAACGTCAATCCCTCCATGGAACGACTCTATAATGAGTATCACAATTGAGGATGTTAGGGCCCAAAAGACATTGATCACACGAGAGTTGGGTAAAATCTTTTCTAGTCTGCCTACCACGCGTAGTTTGTCTTTGATATTGGAGAGCATCAATAGGTTTATCGAGACATACTAGAGATCGAGCCCACAAAGCCACCTTCTACATTCCATGCATAGGATTAGGATGCTAGAGGTTATAGGCAGTGAAAGACGTCACCAAGGACATTGTTGTTCATGGGAAGTTGATTAACATCCCTCCGGACCATAGTAGTAGACATGTTGGTCTGATTTCGCTCAAATATTTTACGAATGTCCCTTTAGAGTCCCTTTTTGTTACATCTCAATTTCTAACTACATGGTATTTCTTTCAATACTTATTTTATCTTAATTATATTGTTTCATTCTCCATTTTTTTCTTGTTTTCAATCATATTTCCTAATGCATATAATATGGAGCAGGTAATATGAGAAGTGAGACAACTTGAATTACTTATATTTGCATGAATTTGTTAAATTGCACGATCTTGTTGTTCTCTCAATGTTTGTCATCTTTTCCTCATCCTTTCTTTAGTTTTTTCTTGCACTTCCTTTGTGCTTGACACTTTCTCTCGTTTTCGAGATTGAAATCTCTAATTTCCCATGATTTTTGTGAACTCTTGTGTAATTTCCACATTCGGATAGTTTTCTATGAAGGAACGTTTGTTGTTATTTTTTCATGCATGCAAATTTGAATTTGATTTTTTTTTTTTGGGTAGCAGCAGGAGCTCAATCGAGTTTATAGCTTGAACGAGCTCCTAGACCGTAGAATTTTACATCAATGCCATAAATAAAATCTGGTTTGTGTTTGGTAAGTGATAAATTTTTCAATGGCTCGATTGATTTTATAGCTCAATCGAGCCACTGGTTAACCACATTTATCCGTCGATCAAGGGTTTCATTAACCCTCTATCGAGTTATTTGAATTTGTAACTCAAGCACTTGATTGAGCATTTTAAGAGCTTGATCAAGCTGTTGAGGTCCTAAAAATCACATTTTTAGCACTTCTTCTATAGATTTTTCTACAACACCATTTTGTACACTGGCGGATTTAGGGAAAAATTTGTCCTTAAGTGGTAGAGTTGATCATGTTGGATTTGTGAAAGAATCTTCTACCCAATGGCGCATGAGTTTGACACTTTCGAATTCATATGATATTTCATCTAATTTCTTTTAAACATAACGCTTGATTTTTTTTTGGCTAGTTTCAAAGGGGTTGAATAAAAAATCAATAACATAAAATATATACAATGGAAAATTTTCAAAAAATACAATTGTCTTCATTTATGAGTCATCTTCAAAAGGGCACACTTGGTTTTTCAATTTATTTAAATAGTTTTAAAAATCTTACGTGAAAACATGTATTTGCAAAATGTAATTGAAATATTATTTTGCCAACTTCGAAAAATGATAAAAAAAATATAATTTTGCATTAAACAAATATTTTTCCTACATGTGCATAATTTAGTTCTCCTCCATGAAAGATTTATATATAATAATATATATATATATATATATATATATATAATAATATATAATATATAATATACGATAGATATAGATATAGATATAGAATAATATAGATCTAAGATCTATACTATATCTATATCTAATCTATATATATTATTATAATCTATATCTATACTCATATCTATACTATACTACTATATACTATTATATTATATATTATATATATATATATAATATATATAATATATATATAATATATTAAAAATTACACATTTTAGACTAAGTTATGCTACATGAACACACGCATACCTCTTAAGATGTGCCAAAATTTGCAACGACGATCATTTCATTTGATGGAAAATTTACAAATTTTACGACAATAAATAATTTTGCAAAAAATATCACTAAGAAAACAACATAATTCTCCACAAATTGTCTTTTTACTCCAAATCAAAATTCACAATGCTTATATGAATTTTGAAGGCTTCAATTCGATAAAAGAGTAAAATTTTGAATTTTCATCGTCACATTTGGTTCAAAAGTGTAACTCATTTTCATGCATTCACCTTACATCATATTTACACTGCATCATTCAAGCAAACAATTGTGATCTCGAAAATAGCCAAATGCCAACATCATTCGATCCAAATGCCAATTGTTAAATTATTTATTTAGAAAATAGCTAAATGCCAACTTATTCATTTGTTGATCATGATGGATTGGATGAAGGATTGAAGTTTATCAAAGTTGATAAAGCTCCCATTAAATCTCAACCTTACTTTTCATTATTAACTCAAGCACTGGTCTAAAGGTGTCTTAGCTGGACTTTCATACAGTTTGTTGGTGGTTTTTCTCTGAGATTAAGCATTGCCCTTTAATTATAGGTATTGTATCACCTAGTCTCTTCCTCCATTCAGGCTCTTAATATGTGCAAATGGTGATTTATTGTATGTATACTACGTTGACGTATGTTGGCATATCACCTTATTCCTAATTTGTGAGCTTTCATGAATTAGACCAGATATAGAATCATACAAAGTGTTATCAGCTTATCCATAAATTTTCATAAATTGAAGTATGTACTCATACAATTTTGAATTCACTGTCAAACTAACTGCTTTCAATTACCATGGTTAATACTTGTAAATTATACAGTTTGCATGCTTTGAAGATTTGCATGCTTCCTCATCAATCCATCACACTAGAATATCAAATGACCTTTGACATCAATGCAAGACAAGACATCAATGCCAAAAACTTTAAAATACGTCTATTGGATTGTTATCCTCTAGGAATTTGACTTGGAATTTGTAACACTTAAGAGTAAGAAGGGCTTGGACCTTGCTGATCTCATTTCCAAATTTCCCACTGGTGTGCAAGACTCACCCTTGAATGATGGCATTCTAAATGAACACATGTTTTCCATATCATCTGATGACCAATGGCATGGTGACATCCTCACATATATACAAACCCAAAAATTTATGCCTCATCTAACTCGGGATGACTGATGACATATTTGTCACCAAGGTCCCCACCACCTCCTTATAGGTGATTATCTCTATCATTGTGGTGTTGATACCATTTTGCATCACTGCCTCACTCATGTTAAAGTTAATCAAGTGCTAAAGCTTGCCATAGTGGGGCCTATGGTAGCCACCTTTCTGGAATGGCCACTACTCAGAAAATTGTGCAATTCGACTACTTTTGGCCCTCTCTTTTTAGTGATTGCATTGAGGTAGTCAAAACACTGCCCAAATTTCCAAATATTTGCCCCTAAGGCAAGGGCTTCACCCGCCTCTTTGCACCATGTTATCACCGCTGGCCCTTTTTGCAAATGGGCCACCAACTTTATGGAGTGTAAACCACTTCTTCCAATGGCCATAAGTACATCATTGTGGTTGTTGATTACTTCATTAGATGGGTTGAGGCCATGCCCACCTTCAATAACACTGCAACTACCTGGCCCATTTCTTCTTTAACCATGCCATTGCTTGATTTGCAATTCCAAAAGAATTGGTCTCTAACCATGGCCGACACTTCGAAAATTAAATCTGGCACAAGCTATCTTCAATTTTAGGTTTTGGGCACTAATATTCATTGTCTTATTACCTGCAAGGGAATGGACAAGTTGAAGTTGTCAACAAGATCCTTAATACTATGCTTCAGCAGACAGTTAATAAGCGCAAGACCAATTGGAATTCAATGCTCTTCCCTACATTGTGGGCTTATATAACTTATGTTAAGATCACCACCGAGTTCACGCCTTTCCATTTAGTCTATCGAGAGGAGGCAGTATTACCAATTAAGTGTCAAGTGCCCTCCTTTCATCTTGCCATCGAACTCGTCCTAGATACTTCGCCCTTAAAAGAGAGACTTAGTATGTTGGAACACGCTAATGAAGACTTTCGAGTTGCTTTGAAAACCATTAAGGTGGCTAAAAATCATACCAAAGCCCAATATGACCACAAGTTCCACTCTTGTGTCTATCATGAAGATGATTTAGTTCTCATTTATGATTTGGTCCATGATATTACGAGGCATAGTAAGTTTGAACCCTTATGGCAAGGCACTTACATCTTCAAAAATTGTCAGGGAAAGGGGGAATATATTATTGAGGGCCCTGAGGAAGAGATTCCTCTCCAACCCTCGCAATGCACTCTAGCTTAAGAAATTCTACCCTTAGGAATTTCCCTAGAATGCATATTTTTGTTTCTTTTTGCATCATGTAGGTAGTTTTTCATTCTTTTCCATCTTATAGGTTTTCTTCTTGCGCCTTTCATATGGATCCACCATCCACACTATACATCGGTTATGCCAACGGTGCGATTCATTTTTCATAGAATCTAGCATCGACAGCCTAGGCCATATTCACCCCTTTGCATTCCTTAGTTCACTCCAATGGAATTCACATCAGATTTGTGAGCGATAATTAGGTTGAATTCGATGTTGTGATAGATTTGTTAGTCGATTCCCTCTATCATCGCGTCATTCAACTTTGTGTTACTCTTGATTCCCAACTTCTCGTCATGCAATTGAATGGCACTTATCATGTGCGTAACCCTATCCTATTTAGAAAATGTCTACAAGTTAAGCTTTTGGCGCATGCATTTGAAGACATTTCATTTAATCATGTTCCTAGAGCTTAAAATAACTATGTATATACCATTGCAAACAATATTATATATTAGCATTTATCACATGTACCCATAAGAAGATAACCAAGTCATAAAAAACGGCAATTGTAAAAAACACACATAATCGTAATATATATAATCAAGATCCATACAAGTGTATGTAATCCATTATTCTAAATGCATCTAGGATATCCATAGCATGTTATAATCCTAAGTACGAAAACTAGGGGCACCTTTTCCCTAAGTCTACTCATCATCTACTAGAGAGTCTCATGTTATAAGGGCAACACTAGCAGCACGTAAGCCTCTAATATCTTGACCAACCATACATGTTCACCTCATAAGGGCTCGCCACTTAGAGGGAAGATTAGCACGCACATCCATGTATTGATCCTCTAGCTTATTCCACCCATGATCTGTGACACCGCTCAATTCTATGTCAAATATCCTCTTGAGATCCTCCATGAACTCATCATCTCTCATCTCCCTTGAGATGAGGATACTCCACAATCCTCACCCCCTTATGTTGCTATTCATGCTCATTGTCCCATTGGCCTCACTGGTGTAATATCTACATGTCATATGTTGAATGTCATTAGCACATACATAAACATTCTAACCTTTGATAATTAAAAACATACATAACATCACATACCATCTAGACCCCATGCTTGTCCCGGTGGGAATTGTAACTCGAGATCACCTTGAAAGTTAATCTTGTAGTATGGGTAATCCTCTATATACAGTGGGAGTTGGTCCTAATGTGAAAAAAACATGAGTCGGAACACCCTCCCAACTCCTCCCCCCCCTCTTTGTAATAGCTACCCATAGTGTCACATCCTGGGCTCTTGTGGGCCCCCATCTCAGATTCAAATATGGGGACGAAGAGGGCACCTTCTCCAAGAAGAACAAGTAAAGCATTGTCCCAAAGGCACAATTTCCTCTGGTCACCCTCCGATAAATAGCCAATTGGTGCTTCAACATTGACAGTAACATTTGGGCCCACCCATAGTAGGTCCTTATGTGCACACTCTCCAACAAGATCATCTGCCCCCTAGAGACCTTGTGCAGAGCATGGCTACCCAAAAAGCCAAACATAATTATTGTTGTAGCTTATGTCTCCAATCTTTCTATGTCTTGTAGATGCATGGCTAAGTCCCTCACCCATGCACAATGTATATCTATGAATTTGTCCATGTGTCTCCCTTGAGGTAGCACTAGATGCACCTTTCCTACCACCCCCATCGAAGGCAACCTTGTCAAAAAGTAGAAGTCATGAATGTTGATAGGGATCTAGTGGCCTTGTATCACAAAAGGCCTCAAGGTCTAGATCCTAGTGGATCACTATATGGATCAGTAATGGCTCACCAACTCTCATCAATGGTTTCTCAAAGAATTATGGATCTGGTGGCCTTGTATCACAAAAGGCTTCAAGATCTGGATCCTAGTGGCTCACTATATGGATCAATAATGGCTCACCAACTCTCATCATTGGGTTCTCAAAGAATTTGAGTAACCTGTAGCGGGAAAGAGCCCCTCTCAGTGCTACCTGGTTCGCTTGAACCTGATATTAGAGGTCTTTGAACTCCCATTCTCTCCATAATACCTTGAACTCTTCCATATTTAAAAAACACCATCATTTTGTCAGTACTAAAGCATCATACATTCAGCATAACAAATTCTAGACATAATGTTATCGAAAGGGCCACAAACCCCCTCAACCCCTGGACTTTTAGTCTAAAGTTCACAATGCAAGTTTTTCCCTCAAGCCTTCACACATGAAATTCCCTAGGATATACATTCCCCTTGCAGGAAAAATCCCAACAAGTGTGTTGGTGCAAAAAACTTAAGCAGGGTTTCCCCGAGGACCAAATAAATCCTAGTCGAGAAATCTAAATCACTGAAAAATGACAAGTAGGGTTAGGCAACCAAATTAAATTTCACAAATCTAAATTTTACTAGTTTGTTTTTTTGTTACGAGCTCGCCAATATTTAGGGCTTTCTCCTCCTCTCCAACTTCTCCACTAGCCAAATGCACAAATGAATCGAAATTGGAGGGAAAACCTTGTTATAAAGGAAAAATCCACCATTTTTTCGTTGGCCATAACGAACTCTTACTAGATCCACTTGATGGACCATCAACACCATTGGAAATCTCTTTCTGAGCTATATAATGGGTATATCTTGGTTTTGGTTGATCTGATACATTTAGAAGCCATTTTTCCCATGAGGTGTCAAGTCACCTCTTTTTAAATCAAATTTCTTCCAATTTGTCACTCGTACTCTAACACCACCTTGTGTTTGGACTTGTTGAATTGTGTTTATTTTAGTTTTGAGTAACTGTTATTTACTCATGTTTTTAGGGTCTCCTTTGGGCCTATTCCCTATGGCATTTCACGTATCAGTAATATTACTTCATTCATTGTATTTTCTTATCATTTGGTGGATATCACCTTAGATACCCCCACACTTATATAGGTGGGTCAACCCATTCATCTCTTGCATTTACCACTTATCGAGTGTTAGAGCCTTCCTCACATGGGCACTCCACCACCATTACCCCTTCGCATTTTGGTGCCCATGTCATTCACTCTCCTTCACTGAAGAGGCTTGACACCAAACCAACCACTGAAACGACGAGAGATAGAGGACAGGGTGGATGGATGGGTGTTGAAAGTAGAAATGGGAGCCACATAGAAACTGGGAGAGGACATGTAACTAGGGGAATAGAGCAAATAAACAAAAGGGAAGAAGAGAAGTTGTCAACTAGCCACAAGGGAGCAATAAGGTCGTGAAGATTGATGAGGATGGGAAATGTATCGGCTAGGTGATCCAGGTCCAAGTGTGAAGAAGGACCTTTCCAAGACCTTTTACTTTTGTGCTGTGTTAAATTACATTTTAAAAGAACAGTAATGAATACATTTGCATGCGAAAGGGAAGAGGAACATAACAATCATCATCACATGAAATAATAAGCGTTGATAACGGAGTTCATCCAGGAGGGACTACGTCTCCGAGCCCCAGTGTCAAGATGGTGTAGGCCGCTGCATTAAGTGTTGTTAACAATGATGATGTACAGAAGAGATGATGTCGTGATCATACAAGGAAAATTCCCTCACGCAGAAGTGGCTCTAAGAAACTCCCAGTCAAAAAGACTCCTATCAGTATGACACAAAAAACATACCTGATGAGCATCCTGCCAACATGGCACAAAAGGGATCTCAATGAAAAATCATGCATGACGACAACAAGAGTATCCCAACAACATACAACAAGGGATCTCAAAGCATAACATGATGAGTTATGACAACAAGTACATCACATAAAAGATTTCGCATCAAATCAAGCAAGGAATCATGACAACATGTAATAAACAAGATCCCGCCTCAACATCAATCAAAGATCCGTGCAGCATAATGCATAAAGAAGAAGTACATATCTGGTGCCAATCGCATTTTCTTCTTTCCTCATAATCTTTTTGGTTGAGGTGGTACTCCAGAGACTTCTTCTCTCTAGAGACAGTTAATCATAGCCAGAGTTTCCTCTGCTGCAACACCGTAAGAATTCCTCTCCTTAACAAGCTCGTACTTCAGTTGATCTATCGTATGCGGAGGAGCAGCATAGCATCCGAATGATGAATGGTTCGAGTAGATACGCGGAGGAGCAGTGGTATCATCCTTGGTTCGAGGAACTATGAGCAGCATCATCGGTTATGGGGATGCGAACCAAGGTTGCGCACTGTAGCATGGACAGCGTAGCACTTGTGGAGTAACCGGTTGACAAGCCAGGAGGCCACGAAACCTGTCCCTCCCTTCACGCAAAAAGTAGATGCTCGATGGGCTTTACCATCGATGGTTTCAACGACCATTTTGAAGTGTAATGGGTGGCCCCTTTTTCTTCCAATATTAATTTTACGATGAAGTTTTTCTGAACCTTTACAATCAAAATTGAAGTGCCTCCACGAGGAACTATCTGGTGGCTATGTGATATGGTTGAGTGTTTAAAAAATAAAAAAATAAAAAAATTATGTGTGTTGTTATCCATGTCTGAAGTCTATTGAACGTTTCCAATATATTGAACGTTGTCTTGGTGTTGTACATTGAACGCTGCCTATCCAAGTGTTGTACATTGTATTTGTATGTGCGCTGCTATCCAAGTCTGAAGTCTGTTGAACGCTGCCAATATATTGAACGTTGTCTTAGTATCACCATATGCTGCCCCACTTGTGTATGTATTGAAGTTTTTTTTTGGCATATAAAAATCATTAAATGCCATGTGTTGAATAGATTTTTTTAAAACGAGGAAATGGGTCAAAGCACTGTGGCATGAAGTGTTGAATGCACTGTACAGATTTTTGTATTTACAGTCTTGGGTATTGACATTTGTTGTTGAGTTGAATTGCTATCCAGTCATATCAGAATTATATTTTTTTTCCTATTAAGAGTAAAATTTTGCAACAGAAGTTTTTGTTACAGTATGCATTCAATCATATCCATTGTGGGAATAGTTCTCACTGGCAAGGAGAACTATCCTAAGTGGTCCCGGATGATAAAACACACCCTCATTTTCAATGAGTTGTGGAAAGGAGTGTACATTAGAGATGAAGACAAACAGCCAGAACAACCTACCTCAGACAAAGAGCTCGCCATTTGGGAAAATAAGAACAACAAAGCCTATGCATTAATTGCAGCATCTGTAAGTGAAGAGGTGAGTCACCATATTACGCCATTTTCAACTGCTTTCGAAGCCTTACAAAAGCTGAAAGAACTCTATGACTCACATTCTACACTTGAAGTTGTTCAACTCATGATTAAACTCTTCACTCTTGAACTGCAAAATAATGATCCTCTTGCTCTTGCATCCGAAGTAAAGTCTATAATGCATGATATCAAAGCCACTAAAATTGATTTGGAGATTCCTCTTATCGCTTTCTCAAGGCACTTTATCCTACTTACTCCAATTATCTTGAGTCATTGCAAGCAAATTGAAATATTAAATACATTACCTTTGACTCTCTTGTAAAAAAATTTGCTGAAAGAGAGAAAGCTTTTGGAAAGAAGACAGCCCCTGAATCATCTGAAGAGGCTGTGTGCCTTTCTCATAAAGAAAAGAATCCAGCTCAAGATTCTTCAAGAGGAAGAGGTGGTCGAATAGGAAAAGGAAGATATTTCAGAGGCAGGGGGGGCAGACACTCTCAAGGAGAAAAGGCAAATTTTCACTGCATACGCTGCAAAAGAAATGGATCACATGATGCCTATACATGGAAGCTACCATGGGACAAAATTGAGCAGCAAAGAACCAACATAAAGGTAAAATTGATGATACAGACAAAGGTAAAGCACCTGAATCCGCTCACTATGTTGTGGCACAATGTAATATTGGAGTAAATGAAGATTTATTTATTGCTTCACTTGCTTCTTGGAAAAATGATTGGTTGCTTGATTCAGGAGCAACTTGCCACACGACTCATAGAATTTTTTTTTTTTGAAGAATTTACTGACAATGTTGATGGAACAGTATACTTTGCAGACCAATCAAAAATAAATCCATCAAGGCTTGGCACAATCAGGCTTAAATTGCCTGGTCTTCCCGACTTTCTTCTGCATCATGTTCTCTATCTCCCACAGCTGAAGAGAAACTTGATTTCCTTGGTCCACATCCGCCAGCAAGGTCACTCCATTAATATGTTTGATGGAAAGCTTGAGGTGAGAAAAGCATCTGACCACTCACTTGTCATGAGGGGAATAGAAGAAGAAAGGCTTCTCAAGCTACAAGGTACCTCTGCTCGTGCACAACATTTCT
>APFE031741479.1:36520-51814 GCA_000404065.3 Pinus taeda | reverse complement strand
AAGAATACTCTCCCCCGACTGAAACTCCAACAACGGATGATGCTTTAAGTGATGTAAATGATAGAATTGGGAGACTCAATCTTGATTCACTCCCAACTCAATCAACAGAGCAGCCTGGACCATCTCAAAAAGGTCCCCAAAAGTGGCTGACAAAGACACTTGAAAGTGTTCATCCTGATGAAATTGGAAAAACAGGAACCAGAAATGAAAACCGACAAAATGGAGGTGATGTAGATGACTCTAATTCACCTGTTGATATGGATGTTTCTTACGATTGTGAATTGAACTTGTCTACAGATTTTGAACCAACTTCCTTTAAAGAAGATGCTTCTCATGATGAATGGAAAGAAGCAATGCAAAAGGAGTATGATGCCCTCATAAAGAATGGCACTTGGAAGTTGGTTGATCCTCCATTAGGAACCAAACCAATTGGTTGCAAGTGGGGCTACAAGAACAAGTATAAAGTTGATGGCTCACTTGACAAGCACAAAGCCAGGCTTGTGACAAAAGGTTTTGCACAGAAAGAAGGGGTCGATTATTAGGAGACTTTTTCCCCCACGGAAAAATGGGCTACCATCTGGACACTCTTTGCCTTAGCAGCTCAGAACGGTTGGAAAGTCCATCAAATGGATGTAAAAACTGCTTTATTGAATGGAGACCTAAAAGAAAATGTTTCTATGTCTTAGCCTGAAGGATTTGCAGTGAAAAGACATGAACATAAAGAATGCAAAATTGTGAAATCCTTGTATGGCCTCAAACAAGCACCGCGAGCCTGGTATGAAAAACTAACTGAGCATTTTCTGAAACTCAATTTACATTATGATCTTGATGATGCAACTTTATTTGTCAAGAAAGTTGGCAAAACAATTGTATATCTTGTGGTATATGTAGATGATCTTTTGATGGCAGGGAACAATGAAAGCTACATTGCATCCATAAAGAAGGAATTGGGGAAAAGTTTTGAAATGACTGATTTGAGCTATGTTCATTACTATCATGGTATTGAAGTAACCCAACATCTGAAGTCCATATTTCTTTCTCAAAAGAAGTACATTGGAGATCTGTTGAACAAGTTTGGCATGACATAATGCAATCCTCTTACTACTCCAATGGAAGAAAACTTAAAGCTCACATCTATTGAAGGAAACGAATTTGAGGATGCAACAAAGTATAGGCAGCTTGTAAGAAGTCTCAACTACCTAACTACTACCAGACCAGACATTTCGTTTATTGTTGGAATCCTCTCCAGGTTTATGCAAAAGCCTTGTGAGGGACATTGGTCTGCTGCAAAAAGAGTTCTAAGGTACTTGAAGGGAACTCAAGACCTTAGAATCAAGTATACACAGGTGGACGACTTCAGCTTGATTGGATACTCTGATTCAGACTTCGATGGAGACAAAGAAACTGGAGTATCTACTTCAGGATATGCTATGAGTCTTGGATCAGGAGCTGTCTCTTGGAGATCACGCAAACAATAAGTTCCAGCAGATTCCACAACAGAAGCAGAATACGTGGCAGCAGCTGAAGCAACAAAAGAAATTGTGTGGCTCAGAAAAATTCTTGAAGATTTGTAGGTAAAACAAGTACAATCAACTCAACTCATGATTGACAACACCTCTACAATAAAGTTGGCCAAGAACCCAAAGTTCCATGATCAAACAAAGCACATCAATACTAAATATCATCTGATTCAACATCATGTTGAGGCCAAAACAATCCATCTCTGCCATTGTTCTACGAACGAGCAAATTGTAGACATCTTCACCAAAGCGCTTGGAAGAGAAAAGCTTGAAAGATTCAGAATGATGCTTGGACTCACGAACATCCCTTCAGATTAAGGGGGGAATGTTGACACCTAATCATCAGGATTGGGTGAATAACTGAAATTGATGTAAATAAATAATGGAGAATATGAATAGTCATCAGGAGATGAAATGAACAGCGTCTCCCTCATGTATATAATAAACACCAACCTAAATGAAATCAACAAATTGAATTTTGTGGAGTTACTACCTGGCCTGACAGACCATCCAAAGCTTGATGTTCATATCCTCAGCAAAAAAAATCCACCAGGAATAACGTTGTTCACATTGTCGATGCGCAGGCAGGGTCCATTACCAATCCGAATTTTGGTTCCCCTTGCATCGATAGTTTTCTGGCTTGTCACAATAAGGGGCATTTGAAACAGAAGCTGTCAAAATGCTGAAGCTTGCTAAACCATCGATCTCACAACATCGACCACAAGAAGAAGACTTCTCTGGACTCTCTGCAATGTAGCTCTCTAGCTATCTGGCTTTGTAGCGCCCTGGCTATGTCGCTGCAGTTCTGCAGCTCTTCCTGACCCTCTGGTTCTTTGGCTCACCTTCTTGCAATGACTCGATCAAGCTCTGTGGCTCTGCGACGCTCTGGCTTTCAAGCTTCTCTGAGTAACTCGCAGGCACTGTCTGGCTATCTTTGGTTTTGTCTGGCCCTATCATTCTGCGGCTCTCTGTCGGGCGCAACCTCCTCCTTTACTCTCTGGCACTCAGGCTCTCGGGCACTCTAGCCTTGGCTCTCTGCATTCATTGTGTTTTATAACACGTTTTTGGGACAAGGCCGCTTAAAACGTGGAGTCTGTTGGTTTAGAATAGAATCCATTTGAATGGAAGGTTCGGCTGGCGCAACAAAACCACAAAATGGCCTTTTTCATTCAAAATCAAAATACATAGAAACATTGAAAAATCTGAAAAACTGGACTTCAATTTTATGAAATCGTGCCTATAAATCCATCGGGTCCGGCCCTTTATCTCAAATCACTATTGTTGATGTCAATGGCCCTGTATATCAGGGGATCGCCGATCGCTGATACGTCGATCAAATCTGGACCGTTGATCTGTTCCTTGATCGGACGGTCCAGATTGCATTGCATGTCGTTATCGCATCGTCCCTTGGTATCTGGAATCACCAATCTCCGATCTGTCGATCGCCGATTGCCAATAAGTCGATTATTGATATGCCAATCGCCGATCGCCGATAAGCCGATTAAATCTGGACCGTTGACCTGTTTCCGATCCGACGGCTGAGATTTCACGTCGCCATCGGCATATCGCATCGCTACAGCCCAGGGATCCCACCTTTGGCATCCACCGACGCCGATATTGGCAATTGCTAATCGCATGTCTTAATTCCCAATTGTTGATACCGATTGCAATCGTTAATCACTTGCCTTAACTCCCGATATCGCATGCCTGCCTTCCTCTGACCCGATATATCGGAGATCAATGATCGGGGGTTCTGCTGCCCTTGCCTAATCCACCCTTTGGACTCCTTCTAATGCAATTTTCCCTTTTAAGGCTAAAAACCCATTTTTTGGAAAAAGCCTCATTTTCCAAAGGAACAAGGTAATCTTCTTTCTATCATAACTTCATCATCCGGACTCAGATTGGAGTGTCGTTCGCACCGTTGGAATCAGGACGACGAGATCTACGCTTTGGTCCTGGGACGACATCATTCTGAACACTTTTATTTTTGAGCGTTCATAAACCCTCTTTGTCCTATGTGTCTTTTGGGAGCCACTTGGATCAATCCTCCCCATTGAGGAGCTTTTGGTCCTCCAAAAGCACGAAAAATAATATGCAACTCTCTTTGTACCCTGCCTGCATCACAAGCATCCTGAAAGGTCTCGCTTCCATCTCCTTCGCCTTTGTTCTTCGGAGCCTTAAGCAACGAACCGACACCTTCTACCTCTACATCCTGTAGTACATTGTTTTGCAAATTATATGCTTGAATTAAATGACCAACTAATGACCCAAAACGTCCCATACTTGCCACGAGTTTATAACACATACTTGGTGGTCAAGTTTACAACAAGATAGACGTAATATCCCAGCTATGACAACAAGGCCACCCTATCATGGTTGCTTCAACAAGTGATGGAAAACACATTATCACTGCAACACATGATTTACATACATAAGGCCAAACACTATTGTTTCGACAAGTGATGGAAACATAACACCACTTTCAGAGTGTAAAATATGGCTCAAAACATGACCAAACATCATTGTTGCTGACCCAGTGATGGAAACACATCATCACTTTTACATTTGAAAATGCAACAATGATTTACAAAAGAATTACCATGAAATGACAACATGTCTAGAAACCATTTTTCACTTATTAACGTGAATGGGTCACCTCCTTGAGGTTGTTTTGCTTGTCGAACAACTTCTTTACTTGGTTCACGCATCGACGCTTTGTCTTTAAGGCGTTGCTATGGATGGAGCCTCCAACAAGTGGCTCTTTGATGGCCATTTCTGTCGCATTGACTACAATATGTTTTCTTCCTCCACACCTGCTTAACCTGTTTCTTTTCATGTTGATGAGAGGGTCTTTCACTCCTCATGAGTGCTGCCATTCTTTTCCAACACTTAGAAAAGGTATGGTTAGGTAAACCATAAAAGGTACATGTTTTTCGATGCCTTAATCTTTGTTCATTATTAACAACATGATCACAATCGAAATGAACATTCGAAGATTGAAAGTGGTTATACCTTCCTTTGCTGTTTCTGAAGTTAGTATGGCGATGAGAGCTTGCCTCAGCTCTCTCCCTACAATGGACACTGTCGCGGGATGATGGGGATGTTTTCTCATCATTCTCTTTCCCCGACGATGTCTCGGATGAATCTAACACCTTCGAGCACTTTCCTTTAGTGTACCTCGAGCCTGCAAATGGATGTTCATGCACAACCCCCAAAGGTGGAGTTATGCCTTGGTTATTAACACCAAGTTCTTTCTCCTCGTGCCTCGTCCTTGTAAGGAGCCTCATATTTGTCCCTGTAATTGGGATCTCCAAATCTCCAATAGACATCATGCTATGAGAAGATGAAACTGAAAGGGAATCAATATCTTTTACCTTCTCTTTCGATTTGGAAAGAACTGATAAGGGCTGCTCATCATCCGTTGTTGGTGGTTCACTAACTGTCTCAGCGCCTTCCCCAACTTCTTCCCTGACATACCCAAGTCCTGCCGATGGGGTAATTCCTCTACTTTGATGGGGTTGACAATGCCTTGGCCATTAATGCCCAAGCCTTTTCCTTCATACCCCATTCTCTTCAACAATTTGGAGCCAATTCCTGTGGTATGATTTTCAAAAATAGCGAAATCATTATTAGGAAACATACATGAAGATGGAGAACTACTTTCGACCTCACATGGGTATCGTTGCAACTTTTCCAAGGCCTCGTACTTTGCTTGCAGCTGTCGTAGAAAACTATGTTTTTCCTCTTTCTCTTCATGTAGGCGCATCTTCAATTCATCATTCTATGTTTGAAGATTATGTTTGTTTTACTTTAGTTCTTTCATGGCCTCTTCTATGGCTTGCAACTGAAGCTGCAACCGCTCCTTTTCCTCTGTCTCTTTCTATAGAGTTTCATACACGATTTCCACTCTCTTCGAAATGTTATGCATGGTCTCGTACATCTCTCTTTCATCCTTTTTCATTGTTCACACTGCAATTCACATACACGTAAAGACCGCTTTGATACCACTTGATCCAAGTCTGGGTGTGAAGAAGGACCTTTCCAAGAACTTTTACTTTCTTGATGTGTTAAATTGCATTTTAAAAGAACAATAATGAATACATTTGCATGTGGAAAAGAAGAGGAACATAACAATCATCAGCGCATGAAATAATAAGCGTTGATAACGGAGTTTGTCCAGGAGGGACTACGTCTCCGGGCCTCGGTGTCAAGATGGTGTAGGCCACTACATTAAGTACTGTAAACAATGATGATGTACACAAGAGATGATGTCGTGATCATACAAGGAAAACGCCCTCACATAGGAGTGGCTCTAAGAAACTCCCAGTCAAAAGACTCTTATCAGTATGACACAAAAATACATACATGATGAGCATCCCGCCAACATGGCACAAAAGGGATCTTAATGCAAAATCATGCATGACGACAACAAGAGTATCCCAACAACATACAACAAGGGATCTCAAAGCATAACATGATGAGTTATGACAACAAGTACATCACATAAAATATTCCGCATCAAATCAAGCAAAGAATCATGACAACATGTAATAAACAAGATCCTGCCTCAACATCAATCAAGGATCCGTGCAGCATAATGCATAAAGAAGAAGTACATGAACACATCATATACCTCACAGCAAAGGACCATCCGAAGCTTGATGTTCATATCCTCAGTAAAAACAATCCACCGGGAATAATGTTGTTCACATTGTTGATGCGCAGGCAAGGTCCATTACCAATCTGAACTTTGGTTCCCCTTGCATCAATAGTTTTATGGCTTGTCACAATCAGGGGCATCTAAAACAGAAGTTGTCAAAGTGTTGAAGCTTGCTGAACCATCGATCTCACAGTGTCGACTGCAAGAAGAACACTGCCCTGGACTCTCTGCAATGTAGCTCTCTGGCTTATCTGGCTTTGTAGCGCTCTGGCTATGTCGCTGCAATTCTACGGCTCTCCCTAGCCCTTTGGTTCTTTGGCTCACCTTCTTGCGCTACCTCGATCAAGCTCTGTGGCTCTGTGGCTCTACGGCGCTCTGGCTTTCAAGTTTCTCTGAGTAACTCTAGCTATCTCTAGTTTTGTCTAGCCCTCTTGTTCTGCGGCTCTCTGTCGGGCACAACTTCCTCCTTTACTCTCTAGCACTCAAGCTCTCAAGCACTCTAACCTCAGCTTTCTGCATTCATCGTGTTTTATAACACGTTTTTGGGACAAGGCCGCTTAAAACATGGCGTCCGTTGGTTTAGAATAGAAGTCATTTGAACGGAAGGTTTGGCTGGTGCAACAAAACCACAAAAATGGCCTTTTTCTTTCAAAATCAAAATACACAGAAACATTGAAAAATCTGAAAAACCGGACTTCAAATTTTATGAAATTGGGCCTATAAATCCATCGGGTCCGGCCCTTTATCGCAAATCGCTATCGCTGATGTCAATGGACCTGTATATCGGGGGATCACCAATCGCTGATCACCGATACACCGATCTGCCGATCAGATCTGGACCATTGATCTGTTCCTTGATTGGACGGTCCAGATTGCATCGCATGTCACTATCGCATCGCCCCTTGGTATCTGGAATCACCGATCTGCCGATTGCCGATATGCCAATCGTCGATCGCCGATAAGCCGATTAAATCTGGACCGTTGATCTGTTCCGATCCGAGGGTTGAGATTGCATGTCTCCATCGGCATATTGCATCGCTACGGCCCAGGGGTCCTGCCTTTGGCATCTGTCGACGCCGATATCGGCAATCGCTAATCACATGTCTTAATTCCCAATCGCTGATACCGATTGCAATCGCTAATCGGTTGCCTTAATTCCCGATATCGCACGCCTGCCTTCCTCCGACCCGATATATCAGAGATCGTTGATCGGGGGTTCCGCTACCCTTGCCTTAATCCGCCTTTGGACTCCTTCCAATGCGATTTTCCCTTTTAAGGCTATAAACCCATTTTTTTTGGAAAAAGCCTCATTTTCCAAAGGAACAAGGCAATCTTCTTTCTGCCATAACTTCATCATCCGAACTCGGATTGGAGTGTCGTTCACACCGTTGGAATCAAGACGACAAGATCTACGCTTTGGTCCTGGGTTGACATCATTCTGAACACTTTGATTTTTGAGCGTTCATAAACTCTCTCTCCTGTGTGTCTTTCTGGAGTCACCTGGATCACTGGGGTGGGAATTAGAAGGGGTTAAGTTACTCTTAGAAGAGGGGTAGAGAACTAGGAAAAGAAACCTACAGAAGTGAGAGGGAGGAAAGAAATGCAAGTGCACGGAGAGCTCAAAGACCTAGTAAATGAAAAAAAATGATGCCTAGGAATAGGAAATGAAAGAGAAATCAATTGAATACCTAAGGAAGATGAGCTAGTGGATGTTATTAGGGAAATAATGTTGCAGAGGGAGGAGACAAGCGAGATGCTATAACCTATTGCCAGTCGAGCACTCCAACCAATGTGCTAAAAGGATGAACCCAGAAATTGAAACAACAAGCACGTGCTTGCCAGCCACATATCCAAATGGAAAGTAGTCAAGTATCATCGTAACCACCAAGGAATACCAACAAGATTCCAATATCCAAAGACAGGGCCTGATCGGGCTTACCAAGGTGACCCATCTAGAGCCCTTGGTGGAGGGGACTCCAAACAAGAGTTGGGGATGTAGACCACAAAGCAAGGTGGTAAACACCATTAAGTAGATAAGTCACACCAGAAGAGCCATGTTTATAAACAAGTAGATACAATCCAATTCCCACGCGGTGATGGGACCATCCTAGCATTGCAGTTACGATATAAGATGTCTATTGTGCATGGTCTCGGGATCGAAGATTGTGAGTACTGCTCACCTCATGCAATATGTAATGATCAGAGCCAACACTAACTCTATGGTAAGGGAAACCACCACATTCCTAGACCACTTGGCCAGGAGGGGCAGTGGCATCCCGTCCCTCTTTTTTCCAAAGAAACATCCCACCCAAGATTAAAAAAAGTATATAATAATTAAATAAATAATAAAAATAAATAATTGCTAAAAATAAAATATTTAAACTTTATTCATTTATACCAAAATAAATAATATAACGATTAGAAAACAAAAAATAGTTAAAAATAAAAGCATTAGACTTTACTCATCTATAATATAATAAGTGGATATACACTAGGTTTAAACCTCATGGGGAGGGGTTGGGAATGGAAGTCACTTTAGGGGAATTAAACTTCCCATGGGGCATCCAGGCCTGACTAAGCTTCACATAATCGTGGTGATAAGAATCTCATTGTGGGTGGATTGCTCTTCTTCCATTGAATAAACCGGCTAGCCCCAACTTGGACTCAACTTAGTCACGCAAAACAACAAAAAAATAAAACTATTATACACTACAATTTTTTTTTAAACATTAGCTATCAAGTATTCCACAACTAAAAATTCTTACTTTTAAATGTGAGTCATTATTCCAGTGATTTGGATATTGTAATTGTTATGTAACACAAATTTGAAAATATAAAGATATATATTATCAATACAAATAAAAACGAAAATGTTTTAATTTGGCAAGTTAAAAATGGAATGTTGGAATTTTGTCATTCATGAAAGTTATGATTGTTCCTGGATTTTTATTTTTCAAAATTTAAATCCTATTGAAATTAAAAATTTTAAAATTTAAAATTTAATGTACTTAGAACTCTGGGACCAAACTTAGTCCATCCTTAACATCTAGCAATATTCAACGTCTTAAGGTTTGTTTGCAAACAAAAATGGCCCTGTTTTCTGTTAGTTTTTGTAGCATCAGATGTGTTCTAACCACAAAATTTGGTGGAGAGGCTAGAATACAATAGATCTCCAAAACCCATAAATCAAACCTGAAAATTCCACCTATAAATGACTTAATTAGATTGTTAACCTATTTTTTAATGTTTCCTAAGTCTAAACTTAGGAAAACTGGTTAATTAATCAGAATTAACTAAGTCAAGGTGAGAATTCTCTAGAAACTCAACGGATCGATCCAAAAATGATCTGAGCCATCGATTAAGATTTAATATTGGTTGTTGGAGTCCCAACAGGAAGAAATAAGAAGGGATCAATGTGGTGATGGAGAAAACACTTAAGCAGTTCAATTTCATTGGCATATCGATTTCCAGAGAGCAGCAACATTTGTCGGATAACCAGAGATCGAAGCAGACACAGTGAAGGGCGGAGATAGTGAGGCTGGAGGAAGATTTCCATATCCAACGAGTGCATTTGCAGAAAGGCAAAGATTTCTCCAGGAGGTTGTGCAGAGCCTCAAGAAGCCAGTTTGATTTGCGGAGAGGAGAAGACATCGTCAGTTCCAAAGGCCGGGAAGGAATCCCAGAGTGTTGGAGAAGAATTTTCCCAACCAACAGTAGATAGGACAACATGAATAGCAGTCAGTTTGGGCAGCACGCAAAGCCTACGCAGACCCAGTTGGATGGCTTGCTTCTTAGAAGCAGTTTAGTGTCGGAATTTCCCGGAGTGATGGTAACTGCCCTCGAGTATTTCTGCTAGTATTTTTCTCTGCAAGATAGCCAGATTTTGGCTTCCAGCTTATTGTACTCATAATTTCTCAACTGCATAATAATAAAAACCTTAGTTGTTGCACCTGTTTTCCCAAGTTAGGTTTTCTTGGGGGCATTTGTCCGAAAATAACAGTGTCATTTTTATGCGTGTCCTATATTTTCTCAAATTCTAGTACTATTTTCTTCCACAGTATTTATTTGTGAAAATCACAGTGTGAATTATTGGGTATATTGCATAGAAAACTACAAATAAATTGTTAAATAAATTAACAATAGGAAAATAATTTCCAATTGTGATAGATGAAATTTTCACATTGTATCAGAGCATGAGTAATCAACCAGGAAGCTCAAAAGCGAAGGAAAGAATTTTTCTACTCAGAGAGAGAAACATATCGAAATTCTTAGAGGTAGTGCAGTGCTCAAACAGGCAAGCCGAATTATTGGGGAAATAATTCAATTTTCAGTTGCAGGGTTGCAGAAAAGTCGAGTTGCCCGAGTTAGTGATTCCAACAGTCAAATGGAGAAACAATAGATTAGATTTTCGCTAAGCAGATTATTTGGTTGGAATAAGAGGGTTTTGTAGTAGTAGAAGCAACGTTGGGTGGAGAAGAAAATCACACACATCAGAGGGAAAATTTCTCTCAGGTAACTTCAATTCTCAAAAGTTTGATTTTTTTAGGAAAATTGGCAGTAGCAGCTAACAAATCTGCACATTCCTAAAGGGAGTGTGAATAGCAGAGCAATAGTTAAGCAGAGGGAAAGAGGGATTTTTCGACTTGATCAGAGATAGCCACAACAGAGCTCAGAGATCAGGATAAGTTGGATGGAGATTCCAACTATGTCATATGTAAGGCTAGGATGTCCTTCCTTCTAGATGAATATGGACTGAAAGCCTACATAGATAATGTGGTGCCAGTTCCCCAGGATGTGAATCAGCTCAAAGAATACAGGAAGGAGATGGAAATAGTGAAGCGGTTGATCTTGGATAGAGTCCGATATTATATAGCCTCACATTTGGCAAACAAATTTACAACCATAGAAACGTGGGTAGATCTCTCCATGCTATATCAAAGTTCTTCCAAGCAGTGGAAGATGTTCCTAGAAGAAAGGATAAGATGCAGAAGGGAGAAGGAAAAGATCCCTTCCTCACTAGGATTCATGAGGTCTGAGATCAACTTGCAGATATTGTGGCAGTGCGTCAACCATCAGAGCTAGTATGGTTGGCACTAAACAATGTCTTGGAGGATTGCCAAGTCTTTGTCCAAACTATATTGGGTAGAGACACACTACCTAGACGGTACAAAATGTGGGTCGATTTATAGCAAGAGGAAATGAAGCGAGATTTGCTTAAGAGCTCCATCAGTGGCAACAATAGCAGTGGATCAAAGGTTTTGAAGGAGGAGAATGTGGCCCTAGCATCGAAGGGTCCCATTCAGGGGCAGGGGGAGTAGAAGAAAAATAAAATGACCTATTTAAGGTCAAGTGCTTCAAGTGTGGTGAGTTCGGCCACTAAGGTACCCAGTGTCCGCTCAGAAAGAAGGACAAGCAGGAGAAGAAGGACCAAGAAGCAACACATGCTGAGATAGATAGGCTATCCTCTAGGTTGGAGGAAGATTTAGCGATGTTTGCAAATATACCTCTAGGAGTGAGGTGGGGTAATTTAGTGTTGTAGCCTTAGAAAGCTACAGAGATTGGGCAAGGTCCTTTAGGATTTCACCTCATGGATCATTACCTAGCTACAAGGGGCCCAGAGTGTTTAATAGCATGATGGATCAATGGCAATTGATGTAGTCAGTACCAGAGTGACAATTGCATACTAGTAGTAGTCAGATGTTGAGGAGAGAAGTGCAATGTTAACAAGAGAGAAGATGGCTCAATGTAGAGTTAGCAACAATGCACATTCTTCAGTGACAGTGCAGAGTCTAGTAACAATCAGGACTTAGGAGATAGATGCATCATACTGAACACGGATGGTTCGGTATTTTGGATGCTTCTTAGTTGCAATAGTTGCAATTGCAACAACAACATATGAGAGGGGGTTGTAGTGCAAATGTAGACTTGGCATCAATATAGCAATGTTAGCAGCAACACAGATGCAACATTAGAGTTGTGTAGTAGCTGGCGTACAAGGGCAACCATACATCGACAACATGATAGGAGGTGATACAGAGATAGGATGTTGTGGCAGGGTGTGCAACACTAGAGAGAACATAGTTCTCGCTAAGAGGGAGTGTTATTTTCTGTAGCATCAAATGTTTTCTAGCCATGAAATTTCGTGGATAGGTTAGAATACATGAGATTTCCAAAACCCAGTAATTGTTTCTAAAAATTCCACCTAGAAATGACTTAATTAGATTATTAACCTAATTTTTAATGTTTCCTAAGTCTAAACTTAGGAAAACTGATTAATTGATCATAATTAATTAAGTCAAGATGAAAATTCTCTAGAAACTCACACAGATCGATACAGAAATGATCTGAGCCATTGATTAAGATTTAATCTTAATCGTTGGAGACCCAACAAGAAGATATAAGAAGGGATCGATGTGGTGAAGGAGAAAACACTTCAGAAATTCGATTTCATTCGTAGATTGATTTCGAGAGAGTAGCAGTAGTTGTCGAAGAGCCAAAGATTGAAGTAGAGATAGTGAGGAGCAAAGACTATGAGGCTGGAGGAATATTTTTAGATTCAGCGAGTGCATTTGCAGAGAGGTTGATATTTCTCCAGGAGGTAGCACAAAGCCTCAAGAAGGCAGTTCGATTTGCTGGGAGGGGAAGATGTCTTTAGTTACAAAGGTCGAAAAGGAGTCCCGGAGTGTCAGAGAAGAATTTTCCTAGCCAGCAGTAGGCAAGATGGCTTGAATAGCAATCAGTTCAGGTAGCACACAGAGCAGGAAGCTTCAAAGTGACATAATTCCTGTGCATAGTCAATTGGACGCCTTGCTTTTTGGAAGCAGTTTAATGCTAGAATTTCCCGAAGTGCGGGTAATTTCCCTCTAGTATTTTTACTAGTATTTTTCTCTACATGATAACCAAATTTTGGAATTCAGATTATTGTACTCAGAATTTCTCTGCATAATAATAAAAAACCCTCAGTTGTTGCATTGGTTTTCCCAAGTTAGGTTTTTAGGGGGACATTTGTCCAAAAATAACGGTGTCATTTTTATATGTGTGTGTGTGTTATATTTTATCATATTACAATGTTATATTCTTTCGCGTTATTTATTTGTGAAAATCACAATGTGAATATTTGATATTTGCCATAGCAAACTGCAAATAAATTGTTAAATAAATTAACAATTAGTAAAATAATTACCATTTGTTGTGATAGATGAGTTTTTCACATGGTATTAGAGCGTGAGTGATCAACCAGGAAGCTCAAAAGCGAAGGAAAGAATTTTGCTGCTTAGAGGGAGCAGCAAGCCGAAATTCTTAGAGGCAGTGCAGTGCTCAGACTGGTAGGCCGAATTGTTGGGGTGGGAATTTGATTTTCAGTTGTAGGGTTGCAGAAAAGTCAAGTTGCCCGAGTTAGTGATTCTAGCAGTCAAAGGGAGAAACAATAGCTCATATTTTAGCTGAGAAGATTTCTTGGTTGAACTCAGAGGGTTTTGCAGCAACAGAACCAATGTCGGGTGGAAGAGAAAATCACACACAACAGAGGAAAAAATTCTCTTAGATAACTTCAAGTCCTAAAAGTTTGATTTTTTCAAGCAGATTGGCAATAGCAGTTAGCAAATCTGCGCATTCCAGAAGAGTGTGCAAGTAGCAGAGTAGTAGCTAAGGAGAGGGAGAGAGGGAGTTTTCAACTTGATCAGAGATGAACACAAGAGAGATTAGAGATCATGATAGGTTGGATGGAGCTTCTAACTATGTCATTTGTAAGGCTAAGATGTCCTTCCTTCTAGATGACTATGGCCTGAAAGCCTACATAGATAATGTGGTGGAAGTTCCCTAGGATGTGAATCAGCCCAAAGAATACATGAAGGAGATGGCAAGGGCGAAGCGATTGATGTTGGATGGAGTCCGAGATTATATACCTCACATTTGGCAGACAAAGGTACATCCAGAGAAATGTGGGTAGCTCTCTCCATGTTATATCATAGTTCTTCCAAGCAGTAGAAGATGTTCATGGAAAAAAAGCTAAGATGCAGAAGGGAGAAGGCATAGATCTCTTCCTCACTAGAATTCAAGAGGTCCAAGAACATCTTGCAGCTATTGGGGTAGCGCCTCAACCATTAGAGCCGATACAGTTGGCACTAAACAGTGTCTCAAAGGATTGGAAAGCCTTTGTCAAAAGTATATTGGGCAGAGACACACTATCTAGATGGGACAAGATGTGGATCGATTTGCACTAGGAGGAAATGAGGCGAGTTTTGCTTAAGATCTCCGTCAGTGGCAGTAGTAGCAGTGGATTGAAGGGTGTGAAGGAGGAGGAGAATGTGTCCCTAGCATCGAAGGGTCCCATTCAATGGCAGGGGGAGCAAAAGAAGAAGACAAAGGACCTATCTAAGGTCAAGGTGTGGTGAGTTTGGCCACTACAGTACCCAGTGTCCTCTAAAAAAGAAGGACAAGTAGGAGATGCAGGACCAATCAACAATACATGCTGAGATATATAAGCTATCCTCCAGGTTGGAGGAATATTTTGCGATGTTCGCACATATACCTCCAGGAATGAGGTGGGGTGATTTGGTGTTGTAGCCCAAGAGAGCTACAAAGATTGGGCAGGTTCTTTGAGGAGTTCACCTCATGGATCATTACCTAGCTACAGGGGGCCCACAATATTCAGTAGCAAGATGGATCAGTGGAAGTTGATGCAGTCGGTACCAGAGTGATAGTTGCAGACTAGTAGCAGTCAGATGTTGAAGAGCACAGTGCAGTGTCAACAACAGGGTAGGTCATTCAATGCAAAGTTAACAACAATGTAGATTCTTTAGTGACAGTGCAGAGGCTAGTAACAGTCAAGACTTGGGAGACAGATGCATCATACTGAACACAGATGATTCAGTATTTTGGATGCTTCTGAGTTGCAGTTGCAGCAACAACAAATGAGAGGGGGTTGTAGTCCAGATGCAGAGTTTGTAGTAGTATAGCAGTGTCAGCAACACCAAATATGCAGCATCAAAGTTGTGTAGTAGTTGGTGGGCAGTAGTAGCCAGACATCAAAAGCATGATAGGAGGTGATACAGAGACAGGGTGTTGTGGTAGGATGTGTTGGAAATAATACTGAGAGGGGGGGGGGGGGGGAAT
>APFE031741479.1:21510-35352 GCA_000404065.3 Pinus taeda | reverse complement strand
CAAATACCAAGGACTAAATACCATGGACCAAAACATAAGTTTTCTCACATGTACGCGCTTTTCCTTGCGTGAAAGTGCATGTATACGCATACGCGTCTTCGGAACGTCCAACCCGCGTGTATACGCTGCTTTGTCACAATGAACCTACGTATATCTCTTTCTTGACCTGCAGTACTAAGATCTGTCCTCTGATTAAGTTGCCATCACCTGTATCAAACCTCTGAGTGTGTTGCCATCAAGGACAACACCTGTATCATAATGCCAATAGGATGTATAGCACTAGAGAGAACATAGTCCTCGCTAAGAGGGAGTGTTATTTTATGTAGCATCGAATGTGTTCTAGCCACAAAATTTCGTGGAGAGGATAGAATACATGAGATCTCCAAAACCTAGAAATTGTTTCTGGAAATTCCACCTAGAAATGACTAAATTAGATTATTAACCTAATTTTTAATGTTCGCTATGTCTAAACTTAGGAAAATTGGTTAATTAATCATAATTAATTAAGCCAATATGAGAATTCTCTGGAAACTTGCACTGGTCAATCCAAGAAATTATCTGAGCCATTGATTAAGATTTAGTCTTGGTCGTTTGAGTCCCAAAAAGAAGATATAAGAAGGGGTCGATGTGGTGAAAGAGTAAACACTTCAGTAATTTGATTTCATTGGTAGATCGATTTCCAAAGAGCATCAACAGTTGTCAAAGATCCAGAGATTGAAGCAGAGATAGTGAGGAGCAGAAATAGTGAGGCTAGAGGAAGATTTCCAAATCCAGTGAGTGCATTTGCATAGGTCGAGATTTCAGCGCAGAGCCTCAAGAAGGCAGTTCAATTCGCTGAGAGGGGAAGACATCTTCATTTCCAAAGGTCGAGAAGGAGTCATGGAGAAGAATTTTCCTAGCCAGTAGTAGGCAGGACTGCTTGAATAGTAGTCAGTTGGGGCAGCACACAAAGCAGATAGCTTCAGAGTGACACAATGCCTGCAGGCCGAGTTGGACGGCTTGCTTTTCAAAAGTAATCCAGTGTTGGAATTTCCGGAGTGAGGGTAATTTCCCTCTAGTATTTTTACCTGTATTTTTCTCTGCAGGATAGCCAGATTTTGGCATCTAAATTATTGTACTCAGAATTTCTCACTGTTGCATAATAATAAAACCCTCATTTGTTGCACCGGTTTTCCCAAGTTGGGTTTTTGCAGGGCCATTTGTCCAAAAATAAAGGTGTCATTTTTATGTGTGTGTGCTATATTTTCTCATATTCCAGCATTATTTTCTTCCACAATATTTATTTGTGAAAATCACATTGTGAATTATTTGGTATTTTCCATAGCAAACTGTAAAAAATTGTCAAATAAATTAACAATTATGAAAGCAATTTCCAGATGTTGTGATAGATGAATTTTTCACATGGTATTAGAGCGTGAGTGATCAGCCGAGAAGCTCAGTAGCGAGGAAAATAATTTTGCTTCTCAGAGGTAGCAGCAGGCTGAAATCCTTAGAGGCAACGTAGTGCTCAGATAAACAGGCCAAATTGTTGGGGCAGGAATTCGATTTTAAGTTGCAGGGTTACAGAAAAGTCGAGTTGCCCAAGTTAGTGATTCTATTAGTCAGAGGGAGCAACAACAACACAAATTTTCACTAAGCGAATTCCTTGGTTGGACGTAGAGGGTTTTACAGTAGCATAAGCATCATCAGATGGAAGAGAAAAGAACACACAATAGAGGGAAAATTTCTCTCAGGGAACTTCGTGTCTCAAAAGTTCAATTTTTCAGGAAGATTGATAGTAGCAACTAGTAGATCTATGCATTCCAGAAGGGATTGCGAGTAACAGAGTCGCTGCCAAGCAGAGGTAGTTTTTGACTTGATCATAGATGGCCACAACAGGGCTTAGAGATCAGGATAGGTTGGATGGAGCTTCAAACTATGTCATCTGGATGGTTAGGATGTCCTTCCTTCTAGATGAATATGGCATGAAAGCCTACAAAGATAATGTGGTGGCAGTTCCCCAGGAAACATATCTGCTCAAAGAATACAAGAAGGAGAGGGCGAGGATGAATGGGTTGACCTTGGATGGAGTCTAAGATTACATATCCTCACATTTGGTAGACAAAGGTACAGTTAGAGAAATGTGGGTGGCTCTCTCCACACTATATCAATGTTCTTCCGAGCAATGGAAGATATTCCTGGAAGAAAAGCTAAGATGCATCAAGATGCAGAAGGGAGAAGGCATAAATCCCTTCCTCACCATTATTCAAGAGGTCCGAGATCATCTTGCAGTTTTTGGGGCAGCGCCTCAACCATCAGAGCTAGTACAGTTGGCACTAAACAATGTATCGAAGGATTGGCAAATCTTCGTCCAAAGTATATTGGGTAGAGACACACTACCTAGATGGGACAGGATGTGGGCCAATTTGCAGTAGGAGGAAATGAGATGAGCTTTGCTTAAGACCTCCATCAGTGGTAGTAGTAGCAACATACTGAAGGGTGTGGAGGAGGAGGATAATGTGGCCCTAGCATCGAAGGGTCCCAGTCGGCGGCAGAGAATAACGATCTATCTAAGGTCGAGTGCTTCAAGTGTGGTGAATTTGGCCACTACAGTACTCAGTGCCCTCTTAGAAATAAGGACAAGCAGGAGAAGTAGGACCAGACAGCAATACATGCTAAGATAGATAGGTTATCCTCCAAGTTGGAGGAAGATTTTGTGATGTTCGCAGATATACCTCCAGGAGTGAGGTGGGGTGATTTGGTGTTGTAGCCCCAAAAAGCTATAGAGATTGGGAAGGGTCCTTGTGGAGTTCACCTCATGGGTCATTACCTAGCTACGAGGGACCCACAATATTCAGTAACTGGATGGATCAGTGGTAGTTGATGCAGTCGGTACCAGAGTGATGGATGTAGACTAGTAGCAGTCAGACGCTGAGGAGCGCAGTGCAGTGTTAACATCAGAGTAGGTGGCTCAATGTAGATTTAGTAGCAGCATAGATTCTTCAGTGACAGTGCAGAGGCTAGTAGCAGTCAGGGCTCAAGAGACAAATGCATCATACTGAACACATATGATTCAATATTTTGGATGCTTCTCAGTTGCAGTTGAAACAACAATAGATGAGAGGATGTTGCAGTGCAGATGCAGAGTTGGAAGCAGTATAACAGTAGCAACAACTACACATATGTAGCATCAAATTTGTGTAGTAGTTGGTGGGCAGTAGCATCCATACATCAGCAACATGATAAGAGATGATAGAGAAACAAGGTGTTGTGGCAGGATGTGCAACATTAGAGAGAACATAGTCCTTGCTAAGAGGGAGTGCTAGTTTCTATAATATCGAATGTGTTCTAGACACAAAATTTGGTGGAGAGGCTAGATTACATGAGATCTCCAAAACCCAGAAATCGTTTCTAGAAATTCTACCTAGAAAAAACAAGGTGTTGTGGCAGGATGTGCAACATTAGAGAGAACATAGTCCTTGCTAAGAGGGAGTGTTAGTTTCTATAACATCGAATGTGTTCTAGACACAAAATTTGGTGGAGAGGCTAGATTACATGAGATCTCCAAAACCCGGAAATCGTTTCTAGAAATTCCACCTAGAAATGACTCAATTATATTATTAACCTATTTTTTAATGTTTCCTAAGTCTAAACAAAAGAAAACTGGTTAATTAATCAGAATTAATTAAGTCAAGGTGAGTATTCTCTAGAAACTCACATGGATCAATCCAGAAATGATCTGAGTCATTAATTAAGATTTAATCTTGGCCATTGGAGTCCTAACAAGAAGATATAAGAAGGGATAGATGTGGTGAAGGTGAAAACACTTCAGCAGTTCAATTTCATCGGCAAATCGATTTCCAGAGAGCATCAACAGTTGTCGAAGAGCCAAAGGTCGAAGCAGAGATAGTGAGGATCAAAGATAGTGAGGTTGGAGGAAGATTTCCAGATCCAGCGAGTGCATTTGCAGAGAGGTTGAGATTTCTCCAAGAGGTTGTGCAGAGGTAGCGCAGAGCCTCAAGAAGGCAATTTGATTTGATGAGAGGGGAAGACGCCTTCTATTCCAAAGGTCAGGAAGGAGTCTCAGAGAAGATTTTTCCCAACCAACAGTAAGCAGGATGGCTTGCATAGCAATCAACTTGGGCAACATGTAGAGCAGGCAACTTTAGAGTGACGCAGAGCTTGCGCAGGCCCAGTTGGACGACTTTCTTTTCAGAAGAAGTTTAATGTCAGAATTGCCCAAAGTGAGGGCATTTCCCTCTAGTATTTTTTCCAGTATTTTTCTTTGCAGGATAACTAGATTTCAGCATCCATATTATTGTACTCAAAATTTCTCATTGTTGCATAATAATAAAACCCTCAGTTGTTGCACCGGTTTTCCCAAGTTGGGTTTTTTTGGGGACATTTGTCCAAAAATAACAGTGTTATTTTTATGTGTGTGTGCTAGATTTTCTCAGATTCTAGTGCTCTTTTCTTTTGTAGTATTTATTTGTGAAAATCACAGTGTGAATTATTTGGTATTTTCCACAACAAACTACAAATAAATTGTCAAATAAATTAACAATTAGGAAAACAATTTCCAGTTGTTGTGATAGATGAAATTTTCACATTTTCAAGTGAAGACTCAAGTTCTCAACTATGAAAATAAATGCATCAATTCACTAAGCTCATCAATTTATCAAATAAGAATAAAACTTAATTTGATTTTCATGGCAGAATCTTTAGCCGCGGAAAATAGTTTTAGAAACTTGTTATGGCCCCAATTTTCCATCATGAATTGAACCTCAAAATCCTCCATAGGGACATCTAAGGGTGAAAAATCTTGTAAAGTTAGTGTCCTACTGCTATCTAGATCATCAAGAACAAAGTCCGAAAATGTTGAAGTCTCTTGGTCATCATTGTCATAGTGCACTTTCGAACTTGAGGATGAGAACATTGAATGTTCAAATGGCAACGTGAATTTTGTTGAAGAATCTAGGGCACTTAGAGTTAGAGTGATTCTCTTAGCATGATAAAAATTTATGAAGTTCTTTTACAATTTATCTTAGCTTGACATTGTTATTATTAGTCTGTGTTTTTGCTTCATCAAATTTCTACTAAAACAAAGAGACAAGAACACAAGAAGTGGCATTCTGCTAGGGCCAAAACCTCTCCCTGTTGGAGAGGAAAACCCGCACATATATCTTCTTATAGAGATTCTCATTGACGAAAACCAAGACCATGACCCTTGACTGACTGAGCCACTCCAAGACCAAGACATCAATCCTCTTCTTCATACTATTGAAATCATCATCATCATTGTGCCTTTTCTAAGATCATCACTATATATGCACCATCAAGATCTTCACTGTTTTCATCAGAGTCTTCATATCCTTCTGGGAGATTTCCTGGTCAAATATTCTTAGTCTATTGGATGTTGATTTCCTTCATCATGGTTGCATATCTCACTATCTCTTCCTTCCTTACTCATTCCATTCCACGAGCTTTTAGTCTAAGTTTCTTAACTGTAGTCACCCACCGCATACTTCATATGAGGACATATTATGTTGATTTCATCTTAGTGTGACTTTATGCCTTCATGCATCTTTTCAAAGGAGGATATTATTTTTCTTTTCATCATGATTCTTAAGATAGAAGCAATGATCTGTGTTACCTGGAACCATATGACATGAAATTATAATATTAAACAAAATCATACATACCTTATTTTACCTTTAGGTCATCGAGGCTTCTTACAGCAGCTTCCTTGATTGAAAAGATCTTCAATCCCTTGATCTGCTTCATGTCATATCATCATCTCATGGATTCCATACGTTGGAGTTATTGTTGAAACACTTGCTTCCTCTCTAGATTAATGAACCCTCCGATGAGGATTCCAACAGAGAATTTTCAGGATCTTGCATATCCCCAACTGGCAGATGTTTCCTTTTTGACTTGATGTATGATGAGCCTTAAACGACTCCTTTCTTTCCTTCAATGTCCACTGAGGTTCCCAAGAGCTATATATCCTACATGATGTCTACCATGCATTTTTGTCCTTCGTGATCCTTAAGAATATGTTATGAGCTCTTGTTTTTAATGCTTTCAGGATGCCATGATGCATCTTATTATCATTTTCATATCTTTTAACACAAGATTTAGGAGCTTATGATAGGACCCTTTTGTAAGGGATACTATCTTACTCATAGGAGAGATTTGTTACTCCCTCTTTCCTTGGCCCTTTTCTTCAGCTTCCTCCATATTTCAGTGATATGAGCTTCCAAAATATTTCTATAGCATTGAATATTAAATATACTTATTTTGTCTTGCTTGGAGACCAACCTTGCCTTTCCTTTCTACACATGGCTGAGTTCTTTTAACCTTCAATATTTATGCCATCAACTTGTTTTTCTCTATCTAGCATAGAGACCACAAGTTGTTGAATGAGGTAAACTTCTTATTCATGGACATTTGTTACCTTGCCTATCAATTATAATGATGATGATTATCTTCCTTCCTAGATATTGTAGATGGGATCTTATGAAGATATCATACATCCTTGATACCCTTTTACTTTCATGAAGATACGTGACCTTCTTCATTAGATCTTTAGAGAGTGAATTTATCACCTACATCACTTTGATGTCTCCAATATTGTTATGCGAGGGGATCTTTCATTAGCATCGCTTTCCATAAATTCAGAGGAGACCTATTGATATGTTTAATGACTTCAGCTACTTAGAGGACTATGTCTATCCTCCTTCTTCATGCAAGGAATCTTGATGGCCCATTCAACCTATAGATGTACTTGCAATCATGAAGTCATTTAACCAAATATATAAATTGAAAAGATACGTACTTTTTATGGAAAGATGAAATCTTCACCTTGATTTCTTTGATGAAGGTTGAAGCAGATGCGTTGATGCTTCCTCCAGATGAGATCCTTGATGTAATGGTATGAAGCCTTCCTTCTTGTCTTCAAGTTTCCTCAACTTATACATCTAATTCTTATGATTTGCAGCTTGTTGATAAACTTGAGATAGCATTGTCTTGCTATCACATAAGTGGATTATGGAACCTTGCAGTATGCAACATTGTGTAGAACCATAGAGTCTTGATGTTGCTTGCCATGATGATCATTTTATGGTATTGAGATCCATCATCTGTTGATTTGGGGTAGCATCGGATTTGCTCTAGCCACAAAAATTGGTGGAGAGGCTAAAGCACATGAGATCTCCAAGACCCAGAAATGGTTTGGGAAGATTCTTCCTGGTTTAGGAGATATTAAAATAATTAATATTTTTAATGGAGTTCCTAAGTCTAAACTTAGGAAAAATAAAATATTAATGGGTACTAATATAAAACTGGGTTAGAAGGTTCTAAATGACATGGATCAAGCCAAATCTAATCTTAGCCATTGATTAGAGATGTAATCTCGATCGTTGAAGGACCAAAAGGAAAAGTATAAGAGGAGGCTTGAGGGTCAGTTGGAGAGCACACCAGAGTGCTCAGTCATTCGATTTACTAGAGTGAGGTTTGCTAAGTAAAGTCGAATTAGTGATCAATTTGTAGTGAGGGGCAGTGAGTACTGGACAGAGAGGCAGAGATAGTGAAGAGAGACCAGTGCAAAGGCAGAGAGGTAGATGCAGAATCTAGAGCAGGCCACACAGAGCCTAATTGGGATAGTGCAGAGGCTATAAGGGCATGCATTATCCACACAGAGGGCAACAAGAGTGACACAGAGACCATAGAGACTATGTAGTGCCTCAGAGGGCTGACACAGTGCTTCAATTGTGCTGGAGAGGTTTTCGTGGGGCAGATTTTCTGAATATCTACTTCCGAATAAAGAGTTATTACTACTTGGTTATTTTTCTTTGTCGGGTGAGACAGTTCGGCACCCAATTGTACTCAAGGATAGACTGCATGATAAAATAAACAGTCATAATTGTTGCACCGGTTTTCCCGCATTGGGTTTTTCCGAGAACAAGTTATCCAAAAATAATGGTGTCACTTGTATGTTTGCTATTTCTTTCAACTGTTGATCTATAGATGGTTGAGACTGTATTGTGTTTATTTCGATGTTTATATGTTTAAATAACTTGTTTGTACTTAACAAGAAGGAGAAATAAACCAGAAAAATACAGATAAAATTTCTAGCGGATAGACTTAGAAATTTCAACATGGTATGAGAGGGTGGTTGCATATCATAGGAGAGCTGAAGACACCAGTTGAAGTAGAGCATTTGCAACAGAAATAGCTATCCTGAGTGACATAAGTTTTTTATTGCAGAAAGCAATAGAAGAAGGGTTGACGCAAAGGGACTGCGTCATCAAATATGGGTCAGAGAGAGGACAACACAGAGGCTTAGGAGGGCAGAAAAAAGGCTCATGTAGATACCAGGAGGTTTGACGCAGTTGTCTAGGGGAGAATTTCAACCAGTGCTGGGATTGTGCAGAGCCTAGAGGCTCAGTCCTTCAGTTTTTGGGGCATAGGAATTTGTGGGAAAATGGTGGGGAGTGAAGTTGGTGGGGTACTATGGGCAGAATAGTACCTAACAAGGCAAAACCAAGGTAGAGGGAGTCACTACCGAGGCGGATTTCTAGCCAAGGAATTTGGATCAGTGTTGCAGGTGCATAAGAGATCAGAGAGGGGCGACTCGACGGCTGAGAGGTGGATTTCTAGGAGGGAAATCGAGACTCAGAGAGAGTCTAGTAGAGAACTTCGAGAGGGGAAGTAGCGACTTAAAGGGAGTCTAGCAAATAACTTCCAGAGGGAAAGTAACGACTCAGAGGGAGTCGAAAAGAGAACTTCCAAAGGGAAGTAGAGACTCAGAGGAGTCGAAAGGAGAAGCAAAGAGATGGCCATGAATGGACTGAGGGATCACGATAGGCTGGACGGGGCATCCAACTTTGTGGTCTGGAAGGCCAGGATCCTGTCCATTCTAGATAGACATCGCCTCAAGGCCTTCGCCTTGAGAACAATGGCTATCCCAGTTGACTCGGCTAACAATGAAAAGTACGAGGAGGAAATGGCCAAGGCAAAAATGCATCATCCTTGATGGGGTCAAGGATCATGTGGTCCAACATATCGTTGAGAAGGAGATGGTAAAGGAAATATGGGACACCTTGAATAAGTTGTAGCAGCATACTTTCGTGCAGAGGAAGATGTTACTTGCGAATCAGTTGCGGTCATACCAGATGCAGAAGGGGGAGCAAATAGATCACTTCCTCGGCAGATTGAAGGAGATCCGGGACCAACTGACTTCCAAAGGGGCCATGCTGGATAAGAGTTGATGGTGAGGACCACCCTAAACACGGTCTCTGAGGAGTGGGATAGATTTGTCCAGAGCATTCTAGGCAAGGAGAATCTTCTAGATTGGGAAGAATTGTGGGCAACTCTTCGCCAAGAAGAGATTAGACGGTTATCCAAGATGGGAAGTAGCAGAAAAGGAGTCTGAATCAAGAAAGAGGAGGAAGAGGATGCAGCTCTGGAATCTGCAGGGAAGTAGGAGAAGAGGAAGGAAAAGGACCTCTCCAAGATAAAGTGCTTCAACTATGGGGAACTGGGGCATTATGCGAACCAGTGTCCAAGGAAGAAGAATAAGGGAGAGGCATCTGACTCCAAGGCAGCGCCAGCGAAGGTGGAAAAGGAGGTAGAGGACGATGATGATTGTGCCATGAGTGCTCATGTACATCTAGAGAAGAGGTGGGGAGACATCGGGCTGTAGTCCGGAAGACTATAGACGATGAGGGGCAGGATACCTAAGGTACCCAACCTCTTGAATTATACCTTGCTACGGGAGCCCCGAAGAGAAAGTAGTAGGACTGGCAGATGTAGGTAGAAATGGATGTGGATGAAGTGGCAGAGAGTGCTACAGTGTAGTAGTCTCGAGCAGTGCTAGAGCTAGCAAGCTACAGCAGTGCGAGAGGCACAGAGAGTGTTGCAACAGTGCAGGATGGAAAAAAGAGGTTTGCAATGGTGCGAGAGGTAGGGATTTGTTGCAACAACACAGAGGCAGTAGAGGGAGCACGTGATAGCGACAAAGAGAGCTTCAACATTAGGAGCGTTTCTAGCCTGACAGGGATGTTAGTAGTTGGGTGGATCAATTACTTACTTCTTAGTAACTGAATTGCAGTGCAGTAGCAGTTGGTTGTAGCATGATGTAGCATGATGAGAGGGGGTTACAGTGCAAATGGAGTGTTGGGAGAAAGGACCAGCAATAGAATGGATGCAGAGGGAGTTTCCGTACAGATGCAGCAATGGCAGTGGTAGGGCCATGGGAAATAATACATGAAGTAGCAGTACAAAGGATGTTGGGTAGGGAGGCCTAGCATCAACACAGGTACTGGTGCCGTATAATCGCTAAGAGGAAGTGTTTATTTGGAGTAGCATCGGATGTGCTCTAGCCTCAAAAGTTGGTGGAGAGGCTAAAGCACATGAGATCTCCAAGATCCAGAAATGGTTTGGGAAGATTCTTCGTTTAGGAGATATCAAAATAATTAATATTTTTAATGGAGTTCCTAAGTCTAAACTTAGGAAAAATAAAATATTAATGGGTATTAATATAAACTGGGTTAGAAGGTTCTAAATGACATGGATCAAGCCAAATCTAATCTTAGTTGTTGATTAGAGATGTAATCTCAATCATTGAAGGACCAACAGGAAAAGTATAAGAGGAGGCTTGTGGGTCAGTTGGAGAACACACCAGAGTGATCAGTCATTCGATTTACTAGAGTGGGGTATGCTAAGTAAAGTCGAATCATTGATCAGTTTGCAGCAAGGGGTAGTGAGTACTGGACAGAGAGGCAGAGATAGTGTCGAGAGACCAATGCAGAGGCAGAGAGGCAGACGCAGAAGCCAGAGCAGGCCACACAGAGCCTAGCTGGGACAACGCAGAGGCTAAAAAGGCCTGCGTCTTCCACGCAGAGGGTAGCAGGAATGATGCAGAGGCCATGGATGTGGATGAAGGTGCCTCAGAGAGCTGATGCAGATGGTTTTGAGGCTGACGCAATGCTCTAGTTGTGCTAGAGAGGGTTTCGTGGGGTAGATTTTCTAAATTTCTGCTTTCGAATAGAGGTATTACTACCGAGTTATTTTTCTCTGTCGGGTGAGATAGTTTGGCACCAAGTTGTACTCAAGGATAGATTGCATAATAAAATAAGCCCTCAAAATTGCTACACCAGTTTTCCCGCATTGGGTTTTTCCGGGGATGAGTTGTCCAAAAATAACGGTGTCACTTGTGTGTTTGCTATTTCTTTCAGTTGTTGATTTGTAGATGGTTGAGACTGTATTGTGTTTATTTCGATGTTTATATGTTTAAATAACTTGTTTGTAATTAACAAGTAGGAGAAATAAACTAGAAGAATACAGATAAAATTTCTAACGGATAGACTTACAAATTTCAACATCATCCCTGCTACAACACCGAGATCATCACTCCTGTATCCTCATCGAGATAACAATGAGATTTGTGATATATGGGAGCTGCACTTAGATTCACTGAGATAATGATCTTCTACCTCTAGGTCATGACTGCATCTATTATATTGAGACCATAATTACATCTACGATTGCTTCTGGACTATATGCCAAGAGAGAGCGTGTCATTATGAGATCACTAAGATCCTCCTTATCACAAGTATGTCGAGACTGCGAGGAGACAAGTCTGAGCCTCACTGTGAGAAAATCAAGATCCTTTCCATCATAGATATGTTGAGACTATAAGGAGACAAATATAATCCCTTTTATGTGGCATCCGAGGTTGCTTCCGTAGGCCAAGATTGTGATCACCGAGACTATAATCACCAAGACAGACTTCTGAAACCCTATTTTGGTACTGCATAGAGATACTCGGTGGGGTAGGTCGAGTCAATATGAATTGAGCAAATGCCCTAGTAGCCATCCGACGCGGTCCACTTTTCAATCTATGGGTATTGTTCCGATAAAGGAGCTAATCCGAGGATTGCATGATGTCTCCCTAGGGGCGTAAGAAGTGACTGGAACAATCAGACGATGAAAGAGGAGTTGACTAAGCCGTACTAGGTAGGGTAGACCTGGGAAATGAAGATGGCTGAAGCCAGCGTGAGAAGCGGGTACCTCAGCACTCCATCCATCTCGTATTGGGGGGTCGCAATACTTGCTACCAGATCTGGGCACAACCAAATCTGGAGTTGGTCGTCCCAGCCACGAGCGCGCCCACCACCCCATTTAGCTTGAGCGGGTATCAGCGTTTCATACTTGGGCTTGCGGCCCCTTAGCCTCAGTTCTCCGACCCTAACAGCTCAGGTATTAGGCAGAGAATGCAGCGATTTCCGCACCTACGCTTTAGGTGTTTTGCTGACTGCCCCGGAAGGCTTACCATGAGGGGCCTAGTAACCTACTTCTCCCTCGTTCGAAGACACTAGCCCGATAGATCTTAATAGTTTGGATGGACAAGCCAGCCCAAGACCTTGAGTAGGAAAGGATAACACCCCCCCCCCCCCCCCCCCCCCGATCGGGGGGGAGAAGAGGTCATCACAGGCAGGTCACAAGACAAGGAACAACCCTTGATCAAGACCGAAGGCGAATGCCAGTATCCATCTTCCCGCTCATTGGAAGGACTGATAGAATTTTGGGCTAAGCCAGAGTCAGGATCAATAGAAAGTTGAGGGAAGCTTTTCTTTTCTTGTATTCTCTTGTCCTACTATTAAGGTCAGGATCTAGAAGGTTAGGTAGGTTTCGGTCGAGGAAGCCATAAGCTAATAAGCCAGCCCCAATGTTCAGAGAAAGACCGGGATGCTTGGCTAGAGCAGGGTTCGGATTCCTATATAACTCGATAAACTATGGATAGCGGATAATGGCGTGTGTATGAATAAATCTACAAATCATGACGGTCTGGCACAATTGTTTTTGACCCGAAAACCAGATGAAAAAGAATTGTTGGATCCAGGCTAACCCCAAGCCCGTTATCGATGGCCAAGCCCGAGTCAGGTATTGGGCAATGCCCGAGGAAGGAAAGAAAGTCTTGTCTAGGAAGGCTCACTGAATGATCTTTTCTAGAAAGTAAAGCCAGTATCTTCGAGAGGGCACTGCGTGAGGAACCTAGTCTTTTATTGGGCTAAGCCAGAGTATTGGAGCCTTCGCTCAGCGAGAGCTGGGAGCGCCCCAACTTGCGGAGGATCTGCAACTTTAGTATATGCCCCTGGAATTCACTGATTATTGACCTAAAGATGCTTTCACCATGACTGATTATTGACCTAAAAACCAATGAAATAGACTTGATTTACAACTAGAATGAATACCTGCGACTAATGGCACCACAATTGGATTTGGATCCGTATCTCGGCGGGGTGATGACTCTAAAACTGGCTAAAATACTGGAACAACTATGTTCCACACGCCCTTGTATATAATAGCTATCACTCTGCAAATACAGTCAAAACTCAATTAGTTGGTAAAGGCATTTCCCATATATCGCGCACGGGGTGGGCCCCCCACATTCATGAGATTCACTGCATCATTAACTGCCTCTACCTCTATGCCCAGTGTTTTCTTTGACGCTGCTTTGTGAGTGGGGTAAACTGCCTTTTTTCTACCTGGTACATTCATTGATGAAAAACATTAGAGTTTGATATTACGGCCCTAGTCCTACCGACAATGTAGTAGAGGGAGTTTTAGGTTTCATTGATGTATTTCATCCTAAGAACCAAGAGATCAACGGCAATGCCTTTACTGGACATCAAGCCCAAGCTGAATATGGAAAATGTGGACAATCAACGAAAGAATGGTAATGCCAAGAAGAATGTCCGCCATAACAATGAGCCCGTCAGGAATGTGTGTGCAAACCTAGCCCCATCTTCCAACCAAGCCAATGGGGACTCTTGAGTGGATAAGCCTCCTCCGTAA
>APFE031741479.1:0-18102 GCA_000404065.3 Pinus taeda | reverse complement strand
TTACAAATTTCAACATCATCCCTGCTACAACACCAAGATCATCACTCTTGTATCCTCATTGAGATAACAATGAGATTTGTGATATATGGGAGTTGCACTTAGATTCACTGAGATAATGATCTTCTACCTCTAGGTCATGACTGCATCTATTATATTGAGACCATAATTACATCTACGATTGCTTCTGGACTATATGCCAAGAGAGAGCGTGTCATTATGAGATCACTAAGATCCTCCTTATCACAAGTATGTCGAGACTGCGAGGAGACAAGTCTGAGCCTCACTGTGAGAAAATCAAGATCCTTTCCATCATAGATATGTTGAGACTATAAGGAGACAAATATAATCCCTTTTATGTGGCATCCGAGGTTGCTTCCGTAGGCCAAGATTGTGATCACCGAGACTATAATCACCAAGACAGACTTCTGAAGTGTATTCTGGATCCTCCCTCTGAAATACCTCCTGTGACTGCCCTCTGAAAGTCTGAACTTCTTGTACCATCCAAAAATAAAAGACAAACCTGAGCTCGATGTTTTCTATGGTATGACATAGATTGTAATGACACCCAATTTGAGGTCAGCATTGAAACTGTGAGAGGTGCTTCTTTTGGCTGTGATCCGAATTCTGAGCAATGGTATTGGGACTTCAATTTATCTTAGATTACTTGATCTTGAATTGTCTTGTTGTTGTATACTTCTTGTTGAAGATTGATCTTTCAATTCCTTCAACTTGTTTTGATGCCCTCCTTGAATCTGATCCTTTAAGTGTCTCTTTGCTGCCCTTTCTTTGACTTCTAAACCTTAGCTTTGATACCATGTTGAAGAATCTAGGGAACTTAGAGTTAGAGTAATTCTTCTTAGCATGATAGCAATTTGTGAAGTGCTTTTACAATTTATCTTAGCTTTATCTTCTTCTTATTGTTAGTGTGTGTGTGTTTGCTTCATCAAATTTCTACCAAAACAAAGAGACAAGAACACAAGAAGTGGCATTCTGCCAGGGCCAAAACCTCTCCCTCTTGCAGACGAAAACCCGCACATAATTCTTCTTATAGAGATTCTCATTGATGAACACCAAGACCATGACCCTTGACTGACTGTGCCACTCAAAGACCAAGACATCAATCCTCTTCTTCATACTATTGAAATCATCATCATCACTGTGCCTTTTTTGAGATCATCACTGTGTCTGCACCATCAAGATCTTCATTGTTTTCACCATAGCTTCCCCTTTATTGAGATGATGTCTTTGAGACACAGTCACTATTGAGATCATCATTGTGCTTAAGGTTGTGACTGCACAGAGTAGCACCGAGATCCTTGTCTTTAGACTTATGTCGAGAAGGTAATAATTATATGTTGATTTGGGGTAGCATCGGATGTGCTCTAGCTACGAAAATTGGTGGAGAGGTTAAGGCACATGAGATCTCCAATACATAGAAAGGGTTTGGTAGATTCTAAACAGTTTGGGAGATATTAAAATAATTAATATTTTTAATGGAGTCCCTAAGTCTAAACTTAGGGAAAATAAAATATTAATGTGAATTAATATAAAACTGTGTTAGAATGGTCCAAAAGTCATGGATCAAGCCAAATCTAATCTTAGCCATTGATTAGGGACTTAATCTCAGCCGTTGATTTGTCAAAGAGAAAAGTATAAGAGGAGGATTGAGGGTCACTTGGAGAACACACCAAGAGATCAATATTTCAACTTTTTGGGGCTCGGTTCACTAAGAAAGTTGAGAGAGTGATCAGAGTTGCAGCTGAGGGGTAATGAATACAGAAGCAGAGAGGCAGAGATAGCACCGAGAGGATTAGCGCAGTAGTCGAATATAGAGACGCAAAAGCAGCCAAGGGTTCACACAGAGCCAGCCAAAGCTCACACAGAGGCAGCCAGGAGTTGCGCAATGCCTTAGAGGGCCAGCGTGGGTGACACAAAGCTTCAGAGGGCTAACGTAGTGCCTCTAGAGGCTGACGCAGGCCAAGTCAGAGTGACGTTGGGCTAACGCTAGGCCAAAGAGAGGCTAATGCAATCCCTAGAGGCTAACACTGGGGTTTCATGCGGTAGATTGGAGCTGTGGAGCTACCAGAGTGTTTATCTAAGGTTTCCGCCAGAATATCTGCTTCTGAGTAGAGAGGTGTTACTGCCAAGAATTTTCTCTGTTGGGTGAGCCAGATTTGGCACCCAGATTGTATTTTGAAATTGCTTAATAAATCAAACCCTCAGATAGTTTCACCAGTTTTCCTGCATTGGGTTTTTCCAGGGACATTAGTCCAAAAACAATGGTGTCACTTGTGTGCTTGTTTCTATTTCCTTTAGTTGTTGATCTGTAATGTGTTGAGCATGCATTTGTATTTATCTCCAGTGTTTACATGGTAAATAACTTGTTAATTAATAGAACAAGTAGGTAGGAATAAATCAGTAAAGTGCATGAAGGGTTTCTAACATGTGAGACTTAGAAATTCCAAAATGGTATCATAGGGTGGTTGCATATCATAGGAGAACTGAGGATATTAGTCGAATAGAGCAGTAGCTATAGAAAACAACTATCAAGTGACAGAAGTTGTTCCTGGCAGAGTAGCAGCAAGGAAGGGGTGACACAGTGCCTGTGTCATCAAGATTGAGCCAGGAACAAACAGCGCAAAGGATGAGGGAGGCAAAGGCAGACTCACGCAAAGCCACGCAGAGGCCAGGAGGGCTGACGCAGTTGGCTGAGGAGGTTGATTTGCCAGTGTTGGGATTGCGCAGAGCCTAAGAGCTCTAAACTTCATTTTGTTGGGGTTTAGGAGGTTGTGGGTAAGATGTAGAGTGGAACTGGTGGGGTACTGTAGTCAGAACAATACCTAACAAAGCAAAAACCAAGGTAGATGGAGTTACTGTCGAGGTGGATTTCTAGCCAAGGAATCTAGATCAGTGTTGCAGTTACACAGACGATTGGAGAGGGGCATCTCAACATTGGTAGAAGGGTTTCCCTGAGTGAAATCGAGGCTCAAAGGAGTCATACCAAGAACTTTCAGGAGGAAACTAGAGGAGCAACAAAATGGCACTACACAGAGTAAGAGACTAGGACAAACTAGACAGAGCCTCAAACTTCATAGTCTGGAAGGCCAGAACCTTATCCGTACTAGACAGGAATCGTGTCAAATACTTTTCCTTGAGGACGACAGCTATCCCAGTTGACCCGACAGATAACAAAAAGTATGAGGATGCAATGGAAAGGACTAAGAGTATCATCATTGATGGGGTCAAGGATCATATAGTACCACATATTTCCGAGAAGAACATGGCACAAGAGATGTGGGAGGCCCTGACCAAGTTGTATCAGCATACTTCCATGCAAAGGAGGATGCTACTAGAAAATCAACTGCGATCATACCAATTGAAGAAGGAAGAATAGATCGACCCATTCCTTGGTTGATTGAAGGAGATCCAGGATCAGCTGACTTCCATAGGGGCAACGCCGGATCCAGAATTGATGGTGAGAACAACCCTAAACGCAGTCTCAGAAGACTGGGAGGTGTTTGTCCAGAGCATATTGGGTAGGGCGACCCTTCCAAATTCAGAGGAAATGTGGGTTTCTCTTTGCCAAGAAGAGATTAGAAGGCTGAGCAAGGCGGGAAGCAGCGGCAAGGGGATTAGAATCAAGAAGGAGGGGGAGGAAGATGTTCCCCTAACATCTGAAGGAAAGTAGGAGAAACGAAAGAAGAAGGACCTCTCCAAGGTCAAATGCTTCCACTGTGGGGAGCTGGGTCATTATGCGACCTAGTGTCCAAGGAAGAAGAGTAAGGGAGAGGCCTCCGAGACCAAGATAGCACTAGCAAGGGCAGAGAAGGAAGTGGAGACAGACGATGATTGTGCCATGAGTGCTCATGTTCCACTTTAGAAGAACTGCGGAGACATAGAGTTGTAGTCAGGTGGACTACAAGCAATGAGGGGCAGGATCCTCGAGGTACCTAGCTTCTTGGATTAGACCTTGCTACGGGAGCCCCGAAGAGGAGTAGCAGTATTGGATATGTCAGTAGAGACGGATACGGATGGAGCGACAAAGGGAGCTACAGTGCAAGATTCCCAGGATAGTGTGAGGCTAGCAGGCTACAACAGTGCGAGAGGCACAGGAGTGTTGCACCAGTGCACGATGGCACAGAGAGGTGTGCAATGGTACGAGATGATGGAGTTGTTGCAGCAACGCAGAGGTCAGAGAGGGAGCACTTGTCAGCAACAGAGGGAGTTTCAACATCATGAGTGTTTCTAGATTGACGGAGATGTCAGAGTTGGGAGATCAGTTACTTACTTCTTAGTTACAACTGAGTTGTAGTGCAACAGTTAACAGTGGTAGTGCTATGGGCAGCACGATGCAGCATGATGAGAGGGGTTGCAGTGTAGATACAGCAGTGGCAGTGGCAGGGCCATGGGCAGCAGCACAGATGCAGAGGGAGTTGCAATACAAATGCAGCAGTGGCAGTGGAAGGGCCATGGGTAGCAATATAGGATGCAACAGTGTAGATGATGGGCAACCGGCCTAGCATCAGCACAGGGACCAATGCCGGATGATCAGGGCAATACTCAGTGAGGAGTATTGTTAGAGCACAGTCCTTGCTAAGAGGGAGTGTTAATTTGGGGTAGCAGCGGATGTGCTCTAGCCACGAAAATTGGTGGAGAGGCTAATGCACATGAGATCTCCAATACCCAGAAAGAGTTTGGGCAGATTCTAAATGATTTGGGAGATATTAAAATAATTAATATTTTTAATGGAGTCTCTAAGTCTAAACTTAGGGAAAATAAAATATTAATGTGAATTAATATAAAACTTTGTTAGAATGGTCCAAAAGTCATGGATCAAGCCAAATTTAATATCAGTCATTGATTAGTGACTTAATCTCGGCCATTGATTTGTCAACGAGAAAAGTATAAGAGGAGGCTTGAGGGTCATTGGAGAACACACCAAGAGATCAAGATTTCGACTTTCTAGGGTTGGGTTTGCTGAGAAAGTTGAGAGAGTGATCAGAGTTGCAGCTGAGGGGTAGTGAATATAGAAGTAGAGAGGCAAAGATAGCACTGGGAGGATCAGCGCAGTAGCCAAAGAGAGGGACGCAGAAGCAGTGAAGGGTTCACACAGAGCCAGCCAGGGCTCACGTAGAGGCAGTCAGGAGTTGCGCAATGCCTCAGAGGGCCAACATGGGTGACGCAGAGGGCCAAAATGTTGATGAAGTGCCTCCATAGGATGACGTAGGCCAAGTCAGAGTGACCTTGAGCTAACGTTGGGCTAGAGAGACGCTGATGTTGGGGTTTCATGGGGCAGATTGGAGCTATGGAGTTACCGAAGTGTTTATCTGAGGTTTCAGCCAGAATATCTGCTTCTGAGTAGAGAGGGGCTACTGCCAAGATTTTTCTCTGTTGGGTGAGCTGGATTTGGCACCCAGATTATATTCTGAAACTGTTTAATAAATCAAACACTCATATAGTTGCACCAGTTTTTTCGCATTGGGTTTTTCCGAGGAAATTAGTCCAAAAATAACGGTGTCACTTGTGTGCAAGTTAATTTATGTGCCAAGTTAATTTGATGGGTATTTACTCGAATATTCCTTATTTAACTAAACCATATTACTGACTATGGTTATTTAATTTTTAAAATTAGGTGACTTTAAAATATATATATATATATATATATATATATATATATATTATATATTGCTCAATTTCAAATAAAATTACAACAACAACAACAAAAATGTCTGTGATTTGGGACTCCAAGATAAAAATGGCACTATGAGACACCCACAATACTAAGATGTTAAGATGAGACTTCAAGATAAGTATAGTATGACACAATAATGTTGAGACTTCATGATAAGCATAGGCTCATCCATAGTGGATTTTAGACTTATTAGAAAAATTTAGTCTCCATCTTCACTCACGCCATGCAAGCCTACATTGTACATGCTTAAGCCTAAAACATGAACATTGAAGCTTGGAGCTTAAAAGTTGAGTCTCACATGACATGTTCACACCCATGGGCCATTGATATTCTATACTAGTGTAGATCAATCTTAAGAAAGAATTTAGCATGTGCTGAGAGAGATCAAATCTCTTCAAGTAGAAACCTCTTTTAGAATGCAAAATTTGAAAAGAAAAAAATGCATCCCTCTCATCTCTCGATAGAAATCAATGAATTTGTAGTGGTTCTCTCTCTATATATATACAATGCGTAATTTTTCGTTGTTCAAATTGTATTTTGGAACCTATATAGAGTACATAACTTAAACTTGTAATTCCAAAAAACCTTTGTTGGATTTAAGGGAAAATTGACAAAAATATTTACCTAAAAAGGGAATTAATGTAAAATACTGAGAGTACTTCAAACGTTTTAACCATGAAAAATATTTTTTCAATTTTTTTATATGATATATACATAAAAAAAATTAAACCAATATTATAAATAGTTGACATTGAACTAGTTTAGATAATTTGTGCATTGAGGACATTTTATCTATGGCTATTATGAACATATACATAAAAAAAAATTAATTAATATATAATATATAAATAAATTGATATTGAAATATTTTAGATAACATGTACATTGAAACATTTTATCTATGGACTATATTGTCCACATTAAAATAGTCTCTTTTTTTTATTAATACATATTTAAGTATAAGTCGATATTAGTTAATCATGCATATTAAAATATTTTATTAATGATCCACGTTGTAGTGCCCCACCTTGGCAAGGTTAATTTTGTGGCACTTAGAGAGAGTGATTTTGATGTAATGATATAAGAGTATGCATGGCAGACTTATGTGCATGTTTATATGCTATAGACTTGGTTGGTTGATATGTGCTTATGATAATATCTATGGTTGTGCGTATAAGAAGTGATTTTCTTTAGATCATATTATCTATATTTTCTCTTTTAATATTCTAGTTTGGACATAAGTATATGAAATAGATGGTGATCCACGATTGAGACAAATAGATCCATGGATGATCATGGTTATGTGGAATATATGGTTAATTATGATTTATGGATGATACATTATTTCTATGATTATATATGCTTAATCTTGTACTAAGCAAGATGTAGCAAGGGACCTGGTTATTCACAAATGAGGATGTTCAAATTATAATTCACTATGGAAGTCATGATACATGATTTGTATGATTATATATGCTTAATCTTGTATTGAGCAAGATGTGACAGGGGATGTAGTTATTTGCAAACAAGGATGTTCAAATTATAAATTTCTTCAAAACGAAAATGACTATGGAAGTCATGCACAATTCTTGGTCTTGGAACTAGACCTTACCAATGAACCATCAGATGGATATGAGCTCACAATTAGTACCTTAAGGTGAAGCGCGAAGTTTCAAAGAAGAGTAGATGAGAATCCATGGAAATTAGAGTGCAGAGTCCTACATCCATGAAAGATAAAGACGTGGAGTATTGGATCTATAATAAAAAGATTAGGGCGCGGAGTCTTAAATTCATGAAAGATAAAAATGCGGAGTCCTAAATATTTAAAAGATAAAGGTGTGGAATCTTGGAATCCTTGGAGTAGACCAAGGCGCGGAGTCCTCAATCTACTAAGGCATAGAGATGCATGCAATAGGGATGCATAATCCCTATTCTTCAGAAGTAACATACCACTCATGGCTAGCTCAGGAATGAATTTTGGAGTGACTTTCTAACAATAGAAAGTCATGTCTAGCATCTCAAGTATGACTTTCCAAAAATAGTAACTCACCTCCAATCAATGCGTAATCAAATATAGTTGAAGGAAAATCACTAAATCATAATAGTTCAATCTCGACTTAATCCTCAATATTAATAATAATACTATTATCTTTTATGAGACTATGATATTATTATTAAAAGGGAATTACAAGTCACCTTCATCCCTCAATGACTTCACACCTCTCTTCTTAATGACTCGCATGGCTCTATGTAAAGCTTTCCCTCTTTTAATAATATATTACACTCTCTTTTATGCACTCATCAAAGAATGACATATTCCTCTTATACTCATTTGACATGTCATAAAAGACTCATCTTATGCTCTCTTTAATGCATATGTTACACTCTCTTTAACTAAGGCATGCATACCTATCCTTAATGGCATGAGATACACTCCTCTAAATGGAATACAAGGCATGCATATTACTCCTCATTTATGATAAGAATTTGTTGCTCCTCCTATATATATGTCTCATGTATTCTCACTCGAGGGGAGGTGCATGGTGATACCAAGAGTTTGAGAGATTTTAAGAAGATTGTGAGAGGGAGAGATATGGAGAGTAGCCAATGCTAATCTAAATTACTAAGTAGCTCTACCTAATGGAGTTGAACATGAGCGGTATTCAGAGGAAGTAACACTTATCTTCCTCAGCTTGCCGTGTATATCTCTTTACTGCTATATTTTGTTATTGCTTGTTAGCTCTTAAAACTCGGGGGTTCCAGAGTGAGAAGTTCTCCCTAGATATGGTTGGGTGGAAAACCAAATGGTTCAATTAAGTTGGTTAAGGAATCAAGGATGGAGCATGATTTTAGTTGTTGGAATTGAATATCGCATTAGTTATATATTTAATTTCCTTGAGATTTTAGCATAATGTTAGCATAAGTAATTGTAGAAATTCTAATTTTTGTGAGCATGTAACTTTGGTTTAAGCATATGTTATTTAGAAGCTTATTTGCTAAGTTGAGAATGAAGACTTAAGAGTAGTTTATATGTATGGATGCTTATACTTCAAGCTGGAAATATTGTTGGTGTAATTTATTGTACTAACCTTGGTATTGTAGCAAACTAAGGAAAAAAAAGTCAAATATTTCTAATTGTAATTATAATGAAGAATTGTGAAAGAGGTTGGGTAAGAGTTTCATGACTTATGGTTTTGTGTTGTTCTAATTGAAATGGGTAATTAGATGCATTTTAGAAAGGATTTCAGGGTATGTTTGCAAAGTGTTTGACAAAATCCGTGAATGAGTAATGATATCAAATTATTTATGCATGAATAAGTGTTAACTTACAACTTACAAGAGAAGTAATAAAATGGACATGTACCCAAAATATACATGGAGGAATAATAGAATCAGCCTTTAGAAGAAAATGCAAAAATAATGGAAACTAAAATATGGTTTGGAAGATCAAAGGCTTGAGTTAAGTTTGAGGTAAATCTCAGTTATGGCTTATGTTTCATATTCTTATCAATAATTCAATGGTTTGTGATTCAATTTTTCGTTATAGTACTATTAGAATTTCGACAGAAAGCCTTAATGGTTGTAGCATTCAGGGTTGTCATGTGTTTGTCAAATTCTGCAATAAGCTTGTCAAATTATGTCAAAGGAATTAGCTTGTGGTTGTAAAATGTTTCAAGAACTCATATGGTGAATTTAGAAATGTGTGAATTCAATGAAAATATCTTAGTAGCATAACTTTGGGTTGTATTTCCTCATGTAGAGTTGCAGATGAAAGTTTGCATTCCATGTGTTTGACAAAAGTCGTAAATAAGACATTAAGGATCTACTTTTTTGTTGTTTTAAAGAATCACATCCCTGGGTGTTTTGGATGCGATTCAGCCCAACATCAGGGGGTATTCATGCCTCGTGGACCTGTAACCCCCCATTTGACTCCAAAAAACCACCTTTCATAACCCAAATAGTAAAGATAGGCGATTTCGTAGATTACTGCTACCAATTGTGTGTGCATGTTGTTGAGTTTTTGGTGAAGGATTAAGGTGATTCTAGTTTTTGTTTTAATATCCCAATATGTGAAGTTTTAATTTATGAATTTTATGAGTTAAATAGGTTGAGTAAGAATCTTATATTCATGATGCTAATGGTTGTAAAAATTGTCTTAAGAAATGATGATCACCAAGTGTTTGACAAAATGCATCAATAGTTGTATATTGTATGCTTGCAAACTGTTTGTCAAAAGCCCTCAATGGTTGTAACTTTTTTTTTTTAACATGATCGGGTACTTATCTATTTTAAAAACTATTGAATATAAGCGTTGTTACAAGGAGTGGGAAGAGAGGATAAGAAGTCCAAAATGGGTGCGCAGGCCCTAACTTCTTAGTAGTAACCTTATCGCTGATATACTGAAATAAGAAACAACTATATTGCCTTACAAAGAGCCCTGCAAGAAAACAAATTTTGCTGGCCATGTGATTTTTTACCAAAACTGATTGACTGAGTCCTCCATTTGAGTATCCTTCTTGCTTGCTCTGGTGGAGGCCTCAACTTGCATGGCATCAGTGATGTTTTTAATGTGTGCGATGGCCTCTTCCAGATGACTGCATTTTTCTTTCAGGCTCTCTATTTCAGCTCGCTGCTTTTCCAATTTTTTTCTCTTGGAGTGACTGTCAGCCTGATAGTCTTCCTTGAGCTCGTTGTGGCGCTTGATAATCCTTGCAATCATGAAACAATGTTGCTTGCAAAGCGTGCAAGTGTTATTATCCAGCACGCGGTCCAGAGGATTCTCAAGGGGATTGCTGCCCGCCTGGTTCTCATTCTGAGCTATGATTTCAGAAGGCTCCGCCATGTCTGAGAAGAAAGGAACAGTCAAGGAGGTCAGCAACAAAAAGACCTGAGAAGAGCAGGAGATATACCTCGATCGATTCAGGAGGAGGCAAGCTTCGATGGAGGGGCTGCCTCGCTTGTTGTGGTTCTTCTGGATCCGGAAGAGAGGATGACGCGTAGCTGAGATGGGCTGGAGACGAGCGCTGGTGCTACAATGCTTCTGTGCCAGATCAAAAAACACAGAGACTGCTCTTTGTTGTCTAGAACAGAGGGGAGGGAGGGGTTTATAGAGCCGCTGAGGAAGCTGGGCGGGCATGGGATACTGAGGGAGAACGTGAACTTGGGCAAACTCGGGTTCCTCCAGGAGATCTTTGGTGCATACGAAGGGGATTACGAAGGGACTTATGCAGTTCTCAGGGGATGGATCACGAGGAGCTTGACTGGATCGAGAATCAAGAGAAGGGCGGTCAATAGGCTGGGAGGATTGGAGCACGCGATTCACGAGGGAGCTGTGAGGGGTCAGAGGATCTAGAGAGATGCAGATGTAATCTGAGTAGGCCTGATAACTGATATTATTTGGATTATGGGACGTACTTGACTTACAGTTCTGAAGTGATGGCGAGTCAGCAGTTCTGCTATGGGATTGCCTTGTCATAGAGGTGATCATTCTCCCTTATTTGACTGCTCGGCCTGCTGACGGCCTTGGAGGTGAAAGCGTCTGCTGCTGCATTGTTTTCTCTTAAGATATGCTTGAACGTTATTTCTCCCAGGTTTCTGATGTTATTCTGGATCCTGAGCTTTATATTGTTGAGGGTGGCTTTGTTGAAGTCTGCTCCTGAGACCAGAGTTGCAATGATGATAACAGAGTCCCCCAGGATAATAGGATTTTTAATTTCCAGCCTATTTAGGATCGAGGTACCCAGAAGGAGGTTGTATGCTTCAGCTACATTGTTAGAAACTCTCCCCAATCCCCATTCATAGCTAACAATAGTTTCTCCTCTGTGGTTTTTAATGATGCCTCCAGCTCCGGCTTTTCCTGGGTTGTTCTTGGAGGCTCCGTCAAAATGTAAAGTAGGGCGCTTCTGATCTGAGATCCATTGGTTGACCTCTTCCTTGGTTCCTCTGAGTTTCCAATGGGGTCCCTTCTTATGAGCTTTTGTTTGGGGGTGTTGAAGATTGGTGTAGCTGAGATTAAACTTGTTGTACCATTGAGTCTCTGCATGCTGCCAACTTGACTGATCTGGGAAAGCAATGAGGTTGGTGCTGATTGATTCTGAGATGATGGCTATTGTTTTAGCTAGGATGCTGGCTATGGAAGGCTTTTTGTTGTTGAATACATAGTTGTTCCTGGCTAACCAAATTTGCCAACAAAGAGTGGCTGGGATGCATTTCCACAGTCTGTTGATATTGTGTTTGCCTTTTTTGGGGAAGGGATAACATTTCCCGCAATTTTTCTGAAGAGTGGTAATCTGATCAAAACTTTCACTGATTGTCATGGGATTTATCACTTGTTTCCAACAACTTTGCGCAAAGGACAGAGAAGAAAGATATGCTGTGTGGATTCCTCCTCAGCGCAGCAGAAGCAGCATCTTGAGGGGCCCTGTATTCCTCTTTTCCTTAGGTTCTCAGCAGTGAGGATCTTTCCTTTGAGGAGTGTCCAATTGAAGTGTTTGATCTTTGGTAAACATTCCGATTTCCAAGCAGTTGTGTGGAGATTCCAGTTTGCAATTTGGGTGGTTGCCTGAAGGATTTTATATCCCTCTTTAACCGTGAATTTGCCTCTGCTAGAGTCCCAGATGTACCTATCTTCAACCCCTGAATTTGTGGGCGCAGAACCAGCGAGGGAGCGCTTAAGATTGGACCAGAGATCCCTGAGTTCGATGGGGAGGTTAAGGACCTTCCAATCTTGCCATATGTTCTGATTCCAAGTTGATATGTCATACAAGGTAGTTAGATTTCTTTCTTCCATCCAGATCTGGAGTGATCTAGAAGCTTGATGAAGGTTCCTTGGCTTTGAGCCCATGATTCTGTCTGACCAAATATTAATGTTCTTACCATTTCCAGGGAATTTGGATGTGTTTTCTCTGAATTGTGGGAGCACTTTTTTGATGAGTTTCCACACTGGGGTGCAGGGTCTTTCCACTATTGGCTCGGAGAGGAGGTTCGAGTTTGGACCACTGAGGTATTTCCTTTTTAGGACCTCCACCCACCACGAACCTTTGCCTGTAAGAATTCTCCAAATCAGCTTGAAACCCAGAGCCCGATTGGAGAGGCTTGGGATTTTGATAGATAAGCCACCTTTTTCATAAGGTAAAGTTACCTGGTCCCATTTAACAAGGCTAAATTTCTTGGACTCTTGCTTCCCTCCCTGCCAAAGGAAACTTCTGAGGATGATCTCCATGTGTTTGTGGATGCTTGCCGGAGCCAAGATGACCGCATATTGGTAGATTGGGAGGGCTGAGAGGATAGCCTTGATGAGGATTACTCTGCCTGCCAGGTTCAGCCAAGAAAGTCCCTAGCTCTGAAGAAGGCCTCTCATTCTTTCTATGTGTTTGGCCCATATTTCTGCCTTGACTGTTTCCTTAGCAAGAGGCAGTCCTAGATATGAGAAGAAACTCCAATTTATTTGCACTGGAATGTCAAGAATCAGGGATATTCTTTGTTGTATTTGGAGAGGGACATTCCAAGTATAGATCTTGCATTTTCTATTGTTCAGCCTTCCTCCTGAAGCTGATAAGAAGGCATCCAACACTTTCTTGAATATCTTTGCCATTAGACTAGAGGCACCCCCAATGAGAAGAGTGTCATCCGCGAAGAGCGAATGATTGATCTCTTTGGTCCCTCTTTCAATCTGGATGCCAGTGATTTCTTTTTGCCTTCGAAGTTTTTCTAAGTGAATACTCAGAGTCTTGGCAATAATAATGAATAAGAAGGGGGAGAGGGGGCAGCCTTGTCTCAGCCCTCTAGAGCTCTTGAAATAGTTGCTGGGGCGGCCATTGATCAAAGGAGCAGTCCAAGGGTTGGAGATGCACCCGTTGATGATACTTATGAAGTTTTTGGAGAGTCCAAATCTTTTGAGAGTTTCTATTAGGAAGGAGTGGTCAACTTTGTCGAAGGCATTTGCCATGTCCAGTTTAATTATCATTCCTCTTTCCCCTCTGTTGTAGCTGCTATGTATAGCTTCTTGAATGAGGATGACGTTGTCAGTGATTTGCCTGTTTGGGACAAAACCTCCCTGATTCTCAGAAATCAAGTGAGGAAGGAGTTTTTTGAGCCTATTGGCAAGAATTTTGGTTACAATCTTGTAGGAGACATTGCAGAGAGATATGGGGTGGAATCTATCGAAGGAGAGGGGATTCATTTCCTTGGGGATGAGAGTTATGTGCGAAGACTTGGTGTTTTCTCCCATCTTGTGATTTTGAAAGACATTCTTGACCATCCGCACAAAATATTTTTTGATTGTTTCCCAATGGTTTCGGTAGAAGGCAACCGTGAAGCCATCTGGTCCCGGGGCCTTGTCCTGCTACATACTGAAGGTAGCTGCGCGTATTTCCTCTTCTGTAATGTCCTGATCCAAATCTTTGTTCTGAGCCTCTGAGATTTTGCTCTCTATTGCATTAAGGAATTCAAAGTTGTCTGTTTGCTGAGGAGCAATAGAGAGGAGAGATTTGAAGTGGTTGTGGGCTGCTTCCTTGATTTCCTCTTGGTCACTGAGCTGTTTTCCATCTACCTCTATTTTATCTATCTGGTTGCCAGCTCTCCTGAGCTTTATGTTGTTGTGAAAAAAGGAAGTGTTTTTATCGCTAGCTTTCAGCCATAGACAATGAGACTTCTGTCTTTGATCCTCTTCTTCAACTCTGTTCTGTCGATAGAGTTCTCTGTACATTTCTTTTTCGTGATCTAAATCCTCAGTAGTGTATTGGACATTTTCTTTGGCCTTATTCCACTGCTCCATATTCAAGAGTAAATCCGATTATTTTTTGTTCTCCATGACCGCTGCTTCTTTTGCCCACTGTTTAATGACTGATCTCAGCGCCTTTAGCTTTGTTTCCCATATGTAGTAAGGCGACCCGTTGACTTCTTTGGCCCACTGATTTTTGATGAGGGAGCGGAAATCGTCTTGCAGATCCCAGATTTTATTGTACTTGAAAGGGAGAGGTCCCAGATTTCTGCCTTTGTCCAAATTTAGGATCACGGGTTTATGGTCAGAGGCCGAAGCATGGATTAAATGACTTTTGATGGACTGGAAACTTGCAGCGATTCCTTCTTGGATTAGGAATCTGTCCAGTCTCTCTTTGATATTGGATAAGCTGATCCTTTTATTGCTCCATGTATATTTTCCATTGGATAGGGGAATGTCCATCAAGTTGTGGAGCTGGATTATGGATTCTAGCATATCTCTTGAGGGGTCTGCGTGGAAGTTTCCTCCAAGTTTTTCCTCCACGTTCCTTATTAAGTTCAGATCTCCCCCAAGAATTATTTTCCTATTTTGAACAGATTGAAGGTCTGATGATATTGTTTCCCAACAGCGGCCTTTGTCCCTGTGATGATTTGGAGCGTATATGTCGTATATGTAGTAGATTTCCTGAGATCCTTTGTTTTTCAAATATGTTCTGACCCACCAACTGCAAAATTAAGAGTTGATGATTTCCCATTTATTCTTATTCCACATTGTTCCTATTCCACCTAAGGCACCTTCTGAACCAATTGATACCCCAGTGAAGTTCTTGAATTTTTGACTTTGGTGTTGAAAGTCTTGTGCCAAAATTTTGGTCTCCTGGATGAGAAGAAGATCTGGCTGCTCCTGCTTTAATAAATCCCTGATTGCTTTTAATTTTAAGGGAGAGCCCATCCCCCTACAATTCCAAGAGACCAAGATCATTATTTACCGTTGGTTGGATGAGGACCACTCCTCTCCTTTGCCTTTTCTCCACTTCCTTTCAGCTTGCCTAGGTATGAATCCATTGGTTGCTGCGTTCCCGTTGCCATCTCTTTTGCCGCTATTTCATCTCTGAGCTCTTTGTTTGATTTACGGCCAGCTTTTCTCGGAGGGTCTGTGGATTGATTGGCTTATTTCATTTTGCCTCTGGTTAAGATTCTGTCTGTAGAAGGTGGAGGGGAAGGGAGGGTGATCATGCTGGTGGGAGAGGGAGGAGCTCGGGGAGAAGGTGGAGGAGAAGGAGGGTCTTCAGTAGACAGGGATTCGAAGGGATTGGAAGTTGAGGGAGGAGCTGAGCTGAGAGGAGGGGGGGGAGAGTGAGAGGGGGGATCAGGGGGGGTTTTTGAGCTGGGACCTTGAGGGTGGGAAGGTTTTCTCCTTTTCACTGGCTCCCAAGAGCCTTCAGGATTTTCCTCATTCTCAGAAGGATCATTTGATTTTAACTTACTACATCTATTGGCGAAATGACCATACTCGTGACATACCTTGCATTTGAAGGGGAGCTGCTCATAGTCCAGCTGCTGGATGTGCATCCATTGATCTACCCTGAGCTTGATGGCTTCTGGCAGGCCTTTCCCTAGATCTACTTCAACGCAGATCCTTGCGCATGCATGCATGTTCTCCCTTGGCTCCGATCTGTCAATGTATTTGCCTACTGCATTCCCTATTGTCTTTACTGATTCATCTCCCCAGCAGTGTAGCGGCAGATGAGGGAGACGAACCCAAACTGGGACAGCGTTTGGGATATCCATTTCCGGATCGAAGTCCGGGGTCCATTTGTTCAGGTACAGACCTCTTGAGTCCATGAAGTAAGGGCCATTTCTGAATATGAGGTTCTTGTCTTCTTTTGATTCGAACAGAAAGGTGAAATAACCTCGCCCGCAGAATTTGATGGCTATCTTCCCTTGGATCATCGAGCTCCAGTTGCCCTCAACCCATTTCTGAACTGATCTCGGGGAGGGCCAGAGACCAGTGAACTGGCCTACTAGCCCTCTTTCAGCGAGGATGATTGCGGACTTCCTTGGGAGGGAAGGAGGGAGATTTACCTCTGGTATTTCATCAAGTTTTTTAATGAACTTGGTCACAGCGGGACGAGTTCTGGAAATGACTGAATCAGAGAATAAAGAGGCGAAAATTTCCTCACGGTTCTCGGAGCCTGGAGGGGGAGGGGCGAGCCCGGCCATTCAAAGAATGAATGGCCAGCGAAGGAAAACGCAGAAGGGTCAGCGCGAGGCAGGCTGGGCCCCAACGGGAACGAGGTGCAACAGAGGGCCAATGGCGAAGGCGAGGAAGCGATCGGGGCGAAAGGAGGGAGGCGGCAGCGGCCCTGCCAGGCAGGGCCTTGAGAGCAGGTGCAGGCGCAGGCACAGTAGCGCTAGGTCAGGATCGCCAGGGATCGCCACTTCAGATGTTGTTATTATCTATCAGACATAATTCCTCCATATTTTTTTTAAATGTTAATCTCAATGGTTGTAACTTTTATGCACGTAAATTATTAGAGTAAATGTCTCACTGACTATAGATTTTATGTACCATATATTTATGAATAGATTATTTAATGAATGTAGCTTCCTATGTCGGCTAGTTTTTGTATAAACGTGAAAATGAATTTTAGTAAAGTTGAAGTGTGAATAGATCGGAAAGTTAGTGTTACTTTTATCAAATAAATTTATCATAAAAAAAGAGGGGGTGTTTTTGGAAACAATTTTACAATGGAAATTTTTGTAGGATTTAATTACTTGTGCAAATGAGAATAATAAGTTCATATGAGGTGCATGTATTCATGGGTGCAACCTCATGCTTTAGTGACTGCAACAAACAACTATTTCTGCCCAATTTTGGCAAGTCCATTGTTTTAATTGACACTTTTTTAAAGAATAATATGCTTTTGAATTTATAACAATGGTTTCTCTTGTTGCAACATTCATCATACAAGTCTCATGATTGAAGCAATGTAATTTTGCAAGTAATTGTTCTGCCTTAATAATTGGGATTGAGAATTTTTAATTGATGAATTTGGAAATGTTGTTGGGTCAATATCTTCTATGATTCCATTTTCCATTTCATAAACATATCATATTCCTCCTCCAATTACCTTGTTGCATGTAGGTTAATACTCATACGCTGATATGTGATTTGTGTGATAGAAGCATAACATTGTAGGTTCTTCTGGAATACTTTTGTAGTTATGATGTCAAGAGTCAATAAGTGGAAATTATTTAACAAAATCTAGGAAATCAAATAGGTTGATCTAGCTTAATGCTCGCATATGGCATTATGGTCAAATTTATTTGTCTTACTTAGAGCTTTCATATAAGTATGAAAAGAGCACATGATTCTTTTAAACTTGAGGATAAATGTGTTTTGGAATTGCTTTTAAGGGAATGTTACCATTGACTTTTTATGTTATATTATTGTATTGAATTAAATGAAGGAACATGATTACATGAAAACTAAGTTAGCCATATTATGAAAATATTAAAAAAAATAGTGTTCAATGTGATCTTTACTTCTTTATACTATTGATGGTTGGTAAGGTGGGACTTTACACAAATTGAGATATTTTATTAATATAATATTTTTAAATGCGACATTAACGTTGTAATAAGAATTGAATGAATTACAAATTTCCATCTTTTTATTATTGTTA
>APFE031741464.1:10361-23305 GCA_000404065.3 Pinus taeda | reverse complement strand
CTTTATGTTTAGTACTACTGTCTCCTGATGCAACTTGTGTTGAGTTGTTTGTATCAAAAACACAAGAATTAATTGGCCAAAGCTTTCGTGTCCCATCAAAGTTCAGGAAATCCATGACTAAGGAGGCAGAGCAAAAGAACTACAATAATATGTAACATATTTTTGAGCCAGAATGCGGACCTCAAGGTGTTGCGTCAACTCATTGCTGAGAAAGTGCCACTCCTGATATGACATTAAAGTATTGAATATACACAGTTCATTACCTCAAGGTGTTGGTATACTATACAAGTTGCACATTAGTATAGATTCAATGTCACGAGAAGTTTAGGATACATGACTAAAACAGTTACACATAAATTGCATAAACATGAAGATGTCATTGCAGCGTTGATATGACATTAAAGTATTGAATATACACAGTTCATTACCTCAAGGTGTTGGTATACTATACAAGTTGCACATTAATAGTAAAACATTTTTACAACATTTTTACAAGAGAGCCTAAACTCCTGTACACAGTCGAAAAAGGGGCACTCATTCCTGCAACTAAAACCTTGATCACAGCATTTGCCCCCAAGTGAAGATCTGATTCATTTACATTTTCTAGGCAGAAAAGAAAAAGATATGACATGGAAGATGTTGGCATCTTACCGAGAATTTGCAACAGGGATGTGATGTAATGTTTCGAGGACAGTTGTAGGTCATGGAGGGTCTTTTGACTACTTGGTAGTGTCCAACCTAGAAACTATAAGCAGCTGGATTTGTTGAAGTACGCATTTACAGATGGTAGTCTAAGAACCCAGAATTAGTGCCAGGTGCTTGATAGAAGAACAGAGGGGAGCTGAGGTTTATTTCTTAAGTTATAAACCCTTCAAGGCAAGCAAGCCCATAGCAACCAAACCTCTCACTACAGAAGTGACTGACATACCTTTATGTTCAGTACTGTTGTCTCTTGATACAACTTGTGTTGAGCTGTTTGTATCAAGAACACAAGAATTAATTGGCCAACGCTTTCATGGCATACCTTTATGTTCAGTACTGTTGTCTCCTGATGCAACTTTTGTTGAGTTGTTTGTATCACAAACACAAGAATTAATTGGCCAAAGCTTACGTGGCCCATCAAAGTTCAGGAAATCCATGACTAAGGAGGCAAAGCAAAAGAACTACAACAATATGTAACATATTTTTGAGCTAGAATGCGGACCTCAAGGTGTTACGTCAACTCATTGCTGAGAAAGTGCCACTCCTGCATGCTAGTTTATATCAATGAAGGTTCATTGCAGTGTTGATATGACATTAAAGTATTGAATATACACAGTTCATTACCTCAAGGTGTTGGTATACTATACAAGTTGCACATTATTATAGATTCAATGTCATGAGAAGTCTAGGATACATGACTAAAAAAGTTACACATAAATTGCATAAACATGAAGATGTCATTGCAGTGTTGATATGACATTAAAGTATTGAATATACACAGTTCATTACCTCAAGGTGTTGGTATACTATACAAGTTGCACATTAATAGTAAAACATTTTTACAACATTCTTACAAGAGAGCCTAATTATTACAAGAACAAGAGCATTAGTTGTGACCCGTAAACGTGCACTAGGACTGGTCAATCGTGGAGTAGCCAGAACCTAGAAGAAACAGGAATGGGTAGAGGTTACAAGAAAAAGGCCCCCACTTAGCCAAGCATCATCTGAAAGCTAACCCAGGTCGATCATTCGCATCCGGTGCATCATATCGCTTTTGCACCTGGGACCGTGTATGGTGAAGCTGCACGCGTCCCTTCCTTTGCCCTTGATGTGCTTGTTCTCGGTGTGGATACCTATGCTCTTTCCCCCGCGTTTGGATATGCACCTGGAAGGTATGAATCTAGTTCTTTTCAAATATATGAAAGGTCAACTGATTCAAGAGAAACTGCTTCCAGGTCAACTGCTTTCGAATCTACCTCTACTGATGGGTAAATGATCCCTGATGCTACTGAAGCAATGGTATGATTCGGAGCAGGGAAAATCTGTTTTTATTATTTTAAGGGTTTACCATATACAGTTAAGGAGGAGCATGCTAAATTCGCCTTCTATATTTCTCATCAATGTTATGATTCAGAAGCTAGAGCAAGGGAACTCTGTTTTTAAGCATTTGCCAGCTACAGTTAAGAAGGAGCATGCTAAACTCTTGTACACAGTCGAAAAAGGGGCACTCATTCTAGGTGAAGATCTGATTCATTTACATTTTCCAGGCAGAAAAGAAAAAGATATGACATGGAAGATGCAGGCATCTTACCGAGAATTTGCAACAGGGATGTGATGTAAAGTTTCGAGGACAGTTGTAGGTCATGGAGGGTCTTTTGAATACTTAGCAATGTCCAACCTAGAAACTATAAGCACCTAGATTTGTTGAAGTACGCATTTACAGATGGTAGTCTAATAACCCAGAATTAGTGCCAAGTGCTTGATAGAAGAATAGAGGGGAGCTGAGGTTTATTTCTTAAGTTATAAACCCTTGAAGGCAAGCAAGCCCATAGCAACCAAACCTCTCACTACAGAAGTGACCAACATACCTTTATGTTCATTACTGCTATCTCCTGATGCAACTTTTGTTGAGTTGTTTGTATCAAGAACACAAGAATTAATTGGCCAACACTTTCATGGCATACCTTTATGTTTAGTACTGTTCTCTCCTGATGCAACTTGTGTTGAGTTGTTTGTATAAAAAACACAAGAATTAATTGGCCAAAGCTTTCATGGCCCATCAAAGTTCAAGAAATCCATGACTAAGGAGGCAGAGCAAAAGAACTACAACAATATGTAACATATTTTTGAGCCAGAATGCGGACCTCAAGATGTTGCGCCAACTCATTGCTGAGAAAGTGCCACTCCTGATATGACATTAAAGTATTGAATATACACAGTTCATTACCTCAAGGTGTTGGTATACTATACAAGTTGCACATTAGTATAGATTCAACGTCACGAGAAGTTTAGGATACATGACTAAAACAGTTACACATAAATTGCATAAACATGAAGATGTCATTGTAGCGTTGATATGACATTAAAGTATTGAATATACACAGTTCATTACCTCAAGGTGTTGGTATACTATACAAGTTTCACATTAATAGTAAAACATTTTTACAAGAGAGCCTAAACACCTGTACACAGTCGAAAAAGGGGCACTCATTCCTGCAACTAAAACCTTGATCACAGCATTTGCCCCGAAGTGAATATCTGATTCATTTACATTTTCCAGGCAGAAAAGAAAAAGATATGACATGGAACATGCTGGCATCTTACCGAGAATTTGCAACAGGGATGTGATGTAAAGTTTCGAGGACAGTTGTAGGTCATGGAGGGTCTTTTGACTACCTGGCAGTGTCCAACCTAGAAACTATAAGCAGCTGGATTTGTTGAAGTATGCATTTACAGATGGTAGTCTAATAACCGAGAATTAGTGCCAGGTTCTTAATAGAAGAATAGAGGGGAGTTAAGGTTTATTTCTTAAGCTATAAACCCTTAAAGGCAAGAAAGCCCATAGCAACCAAGCCTCTCACTACAGAAGTGACTAACATACCTTTATGTTCAGTACTGTTGTCTCCTGATGCAACTTGTGTTGAGCTGTTTGTATCAAGAACACAAGAATTAATTGGCCAACGGTTTCATGGCATACCTTTATGTTCAGTACTGTTGTCTCCTGATGCAACTTTTGTTGAGTTGTTTGTATCAAAAACACAAGAATTAATTGGCCAAAGCTTTCGTGGCCCATCAAAGTTCAGGAAATCCATGACTAATGAGGCAGAGCAAAAGAACTACAACAATATGTAACATATTTTTGAGCTAGAATTCGAACCTCAAGGTGTTGCATCAACTTATTGCTGAGAAAGTGCCACTCCTGCATGCTAGTTTATATCAATGAACAGTTCATTGCAGTATTGATATGACATTAAAGTATTGAATATACACAGTTCATTACCTCAAGGTGTTGGTATACTATACAAGCTGCACATTAGTATAGATTCAATGTCATGAGAAGTTTAGGATACATGACTAAAACAATTACACATAAATTGCATAAACATGAAGATGTCATTGCAGCGTTGATATGACATTAAAGTATTGAATATACACAGTTCATTACCTCAAGGTGTTGGTATACTATACAAGTTGCACATTGATAGTAAAACATTTTTACAAGAGAGTCTAATTATTACAAGAACAAGAGCATTAGTTGTAACCCTTAAATGTGCATCTGAAAGTCACTCCATACATCAACTGGGAATTAGTATTTGTAACTCATTTGAAATTGATGTTTACTAACTCCTTTCGAATTTAAATTTTTCTGACATGGGAAATAAAAGCTTCTAAATATAGATGGGAAATAAAAGCTTTCTATCCCAAAAATCCTCAGCAATTACAACACTACTGTAGAAACAGTTTGAGACAGTCGAAAATAAAAGCTTCTAAATATAGATGGGAAATAAATGCTTTCTATCCCAGAAAATGAACAAAGAATGCATTAGTGGGGTTATGCCCATCCTGCAGCAACCCTGTAATAGCATGGATAGCCTTTATAGTGATGGCAGTGTCACCTTGGTGTCCTTGCCCAACTCTTCGAACTTAAGAAAAAGGGAAATCCAAATAGTGTTTAAACTGGTGAACCTTGTAGAATTGCCCCTAGGATCTAATACCTCCCTCGAGAACAAACCTAGATACCTGGAATCCTCACACCATGATATCTATCTCAACAATGCAGCAATCAAGTCATTGCTACCATTCACCTAGCTTGTCTTTGACAAGGATGAGGAGGTAGGAGAGGAGGACAAATATCTTGTCACTATTCTAAATTATTGCAGGAAGGCCATGGCAATTCACAAATTTCAGTGATTTTCAATTTATGATGCTTGAATTTTTATCAAAGGAATTTTGATTGAGCCAAACAAAAGATTCAGTGACAAACTCCAGTAACATAGCAGGGTCTTTTCACTAAATTCCTGTGCACAGTCATGGGCAGCCTGAAGGAGCATGTTAAACTCCTGCACACAGTCGAAAAAGGGGCACTCATTCCCGCAACTAAAACCTTGATCACAACATTTGCCGCCAAGTGAAGATCTGATTCATTTACATTTTCTAGCCAGAAAAGAAAAAAGATATGACATGGAAGATGCATGCATCTTACCAAGAATTTGCAATAGGGATGATATGTAAAGTTTCGAGGACATTTCTAGGTCATGGAGGGTCCTTTCACTAGGCAGTGTCCAACCTAGAAACTATAAGCAGCTGGATGTGTTGAAGTATGCATTTACAGATGGTAGTCTAATAACACAGAATTAGTCCCAAGTGCTTGATAGAGCCTACGTAAAAAAACTCAAACCCTGCAGAGGCTAAAATATATCAAAACAATTTAATAACATAAATAGTACCTGATATAGACCAATGTAGTGGAGCTGAAGCAAAAATAAAAGTCGATGTGAGGTAACAACAAAATCATTTCTAACTTTATTATATAGCAACAAAAGTAAACAAAAGTAACTTACACATAGCGGATGCTGCATGCAAAATGCTAAATAGAATGAAATGTGTACACAATGAATAATTAGCAGCTAACACTTACAAATGACCTGACTTACGTTAACCTCGACCAAATCAGCCTCGCAGGTTAACTAGCACAAATGTCTTAGCTTCCCAAACAGATGGCAGCACCATTGCTCTTCTTGCTACCTTAGGTGCTGGCCCAAATGTTTAAACTCTTGGGTTTTTTAACCAACACATACAAATGCCCTGACTTACGTTAACCTCCATCAAATCAGCCTGGCACATTAATCAGCATAGATGTCATAGCTCTCCAAACAGATGTCAGGGCCATTGCTACTTTTGCTACCTTAGCTGCTGGCTTGAATGTTTAAACCCTTGGCTGTTTAACCCTCTAAGTTGTTTAACCGTCTAAGCTCCATGCCCTGCTGTCTAAGCTCCATGCCCTGTTGTTTAACTAGCTAAGTTACATCCCCTGTTGGCTATTTAACAGTCTAACCTCCCTGAGTGTCAGCCCGCTAAGCTACATCCCCTGTAGGATTAAATCCGTAAACCCGTAGCATCAGTAGTGCTTTCTGCAGCAAGCAGACTCTGCAGATGTTGCCCGACCTACCCTCCCTATTCTACCCCTCCCCTATCCATTGGCTCGAGGGTTAAAAGTGTCTTCAAACATGGAGCTCATCTCCTCTTCCGGTGGAAGTGAATGCGTTGATGAAAGTGAGGGCATTACTTATCAATTTGCGCACATTTTGCATGCGGCCAGTGACCATGGCCGTAACATTCCCGCTGGTGTTGAGATCTTGGAAACCAGTGAGGCAGGATTCCTGGTCTGTGAGGGCCGCACTCATCCATGTTTGCACATTGCTCATATGAAACTGGACCACCTTCTCACCTTCTGTATCTGACCCGCAGTCTTTACCTTGCTACTTCTCAAACTCTTCTCTGCTATCTTTTCATACTGATGTCTCTGGGAGGACCTCGGGGATAGGCTTTTCTCGTGCTGGGGAAGCAATGGGAGGGACTGGAAAACCAGAGGGAATGGTTTCGGTGGATTGTAGATCTGGTTTTGAAACTATAGGAGCTGTTGGATCTGCTCCTAGTCCTAAGCCTCTAGGTATTTATTGGACCTCAATGGGATAATCCAATATCTATTGAAGAAAATTATGTCAGAACCATGGGGAAAAAAGTGAGGAAATATTCCCATATCGAAATAATCAGTAAATAAAAATAGTGGGAAAATTTCCAGATCACCCGGAAAGAATGTGGAGAAAGAACCAAAACAAGATGGTTCCGCCTACTGGAGAAAAAAAAAGGGTGTCGCCTGCTACAAAAAATCCTGGTTTTCGCAGAAAACAACCCACCTAATAATCGGGAGGAATGACAATGCAGAGACTTTGACTCCTTACGATACGATGCTAAAGCGGAAGATGTTGGGGGGGCGAGCCCTCCAAACCCCCTACAGTACAGGGATACAGTTCATCCAGCTCCTTCTAACTAAACGACCGACCATTCCAATCAATTCTTGAGCTAGTGAGACCAAATTGCTTGCCGATTCCAAATCCAAATCTCAGATATGAATTCGTTCCGCCCGTTGTTGAATATCTCGGAAAGTTCCTAGGCTGTCCTATAGTCTATAGCCTGACTCCTAAGCCAAGGAAGGGTAAATGGAAAGCCCCTGCAAATCGGTTGCTAAAGTGGTAGAAACTCCCTACAATAAGGGTTTTAAACCCGTATAAACCTTCCTCCAATGCACCTGACTTGAATCGGAACTGAGCCGAATTAACCTGAATCAGAACTAAGCCGAACTAAGGCAGGCCAGGCGAAAGGGGAAACAAGAAAGGGAGGCCAGCAAAACATGACACCTCCGCCATGCATGGACACCTGCAGCACCTGCATGCACAACACCTGCCAATATGCTCAGACCTGCTAACATGCTCAAACTAAAATAGCCAACCTGCAAACCATTGTGCTAATAATTCAAACTAATGTTAACATTAATATGAAACCGTTGACAGTCACTAATAATAAATAGGGTAAAGCAAAATAGCCTATGCTCCAGCCTCTTCTGCCTCGGGAAGAGGCCAAATAAGATGGCAAACCAGCTTAATTTTGAAGACTTTGGTTATCCCGGCAATAGCAAACACCGGCGCATTTGAAAACTTTGGTCTAATCACCATAAACTAATAACATAGCACTTCAAACTAATACTATAGCAACACATTTGAATTACTATAGTCCCTGGCCATTGCCAGATGACAGAGGCTAATAAAAAGCTACAATTGAGCACTTAACACTACAATCAAGTACAATGACCCGTGTAATTATACATGAATGTTGCAACTATATATGATTCATTGTATCCAATGCATTGTATTAACCATGAAATTAGATATGAACCATTATATCCAACGCCATGCCAATACAAATGTTGCCCAATAAACAATATGCAATGTATAGTATACGATAAATTCAATGTACACAATATGATGCCCAATGTATTGAACGATGGTAATGAGAACATTGCAAACCAATGTAAAGAACATTGCAATGATAACGAATGTTGCATGCCAATATATGAATGTAGGAAAAAGTATTAACGCTGGTAAATTTTTGGTTGATTCAAGATGTATTTGCTGAAAATAATTACGCCTGTCAATTCACTAATGCACCACCACCGCCTCACCGTCTTCACCTCCTGCACCGCCCCACCGCCAGGACCTACTCATATTCGAAGAGGCGCCACCACCATTCATGTTGAGGTTCGAAGAGACATCACTACCATGACCCTTCCAACCTGAAGAGACAATTAATCGACTTATTTTTGTATAAATGTAGATGCGGTATAGCAGAGATATCACTGTCTAAGTTGTAAGCTGTTGTAGCTGCATGCTCTTGTAGCATTAGTTTCCTAATTTGATGTAGTCTTACGCAATCAGTGTTGTTGCTTTTTTGTTCTCTGTTTCATGTAAATTGAGTAGTTTTTGTTAGCACGTTGTAGTTGCGTGTTCTATCTGATCTTGCATAATTGTAGCTATGCGTACTCTGTATCTTTCAAATGCCATCAGAGCCACAGTTGTGAGGGCTCAGTAAAAGGAGTGTTCGCAATCGAGTGTTTGTGTTGAACAAAGATCTCGTTGGCGTAGCAGTAGAGATGCGAAAGTTGTGTTGTAGACTACTCCTCTTGTGAGATTTGTACTTCTGGACAAGTTTTCTCCAAGATCATAGATCTTAGCTTTTATTCTCCATTATATCCAGACTCGATGTTTGATTGCATACACAGTGTCAGTGTTGAGCTTGTATCTATTTTTCTCATTGATGAACCAATCGTTCTAATTCTTGAATTTCCAACATATTCCCTCTGAATTTGATAAAGTCAGAAGATTGAACCTGTTGTGCGTTGAGCCTGTAGTAAGCGTGGGCATGGAGTGCTAGACGCTGACGACGTGAGCGATGATAGTGAGGTTTTGTGCTGAGTGCAATTTGAGTTCTTGAAAATTTATGTTGAAGTTGCGAAGGGGTTATCTTTGTGTTTGAAGGCCGTCCTAGGAGCCTGTGTAAATCCCCCGGCCGAAGTGTGCAAGGATTGAATCGTTGTCTAGCCATTTGAGTAAGGTCCTATGGAGACTTATGGACGAGCGATGTGTTTTGTATGTTATATGCTTGTGTGTTGTTAGCGGTTTAGCTGATTGACATCCCATCACTTCAGATTCATTGGAGACAAAGTATTCATAGTAGCACCAAATTTACTCGGCGTGTTGAGAACGTCATGAGCATGTAAATTTATGGCCATATCGAAAAGGATCGTTGAGGCATATTGGTTGTCATTGTGAATTGATTCAAGGAAGAGCAAGGTTGATTTCAACACGTTGTGTTGTGTTGTGAAGAATGCAACTGGAGAAAAAACACGTTGTGTTGTGTTGTGAAGAATGCAACTGGAGAAAAAAAGTAGAGGCAGAGAAACTTTGAGTTCCTTTGGAAATGGAAGTGACGTTCGGGTAAAGAGCGTTGAACCTGTATTGTTCAACCCATTTGTGAAGTATCCATCCTCAAAATTTTGCGAGCGCAGAGGCGTATGTAACATTAAGTGGAATAGACTGTGGTCAGCATCTTACCAGTTAGTGAAGTGTGAATTTCCTGTGGTCTTTTTTATAAATTTAAAGTTTTAAATTCTTGAAGCAAAAGACTGGATAGAAATCTAGTGAACAGTCCTGAGGAAAAGATGTAGTCATATTCTGCTAAAAGAAAGTAAATCTTTAGTTTTACATGTTCATTGTTGGGTGAACATTTTAAAGTATAATGCGATGAACATTTTAAAGTATAATGCGATTAAACAAATGGGAAAAACTGAAAGGTTAAGAAAGTTGAACCAACCACAAGAGTTCTTTGTGGTCGGTCTATTTGAAATAATTGGAAGTTAAAAGGAAAAAGAACGCCTTGGCATTAAAATTCATAAAGGAATGCATAGATGATAGCATTTTTCTTATCATTTCAAATGCAAAGATAGCAAAGGAGCCTCGGGATATCCTTGAAAGGACTCTTGGTGTAAAGGGGAGTAATTAAGTCAAAGATAGTAGTGTTATACAACCTACTGTAGCAGTGCTTGAAGATGAAAATGAAGATGGATTTGTAGTAGCAGATCTATAAAGAGATGAAGAGTTTGGTGAATCTCACTTGAAAGTGGATCACAATCTTGATGGTGTGTTATCAAAAGGACCTTATTTTCGCATAAATAATGCTACCAATGGAGAAGCAACTGATTTGGATCTAGCAATTGAAATTGTTGATGTTATTTTTGATGAAGAACAATTTACTAGTGATGAGTGGTTGCATATGATGCAACAAAAACTTGTTATTGACATGTTGTTATTTGGTTAGAGAAACCCACTTGTGTCATGAAACTAGGTGGAAGAAAACCTGTTTGCAGAAGCAGAGGTGGAGAATCAAGATTATGAGGTATCGACATAGTCAAAGAAGGAAGAAGAGAAGAAATCTCTCATTCCAAAGTAGAATGAACAGAACCAATATGGTTATGAAGATGTTTTTTCATATAAACTTAACGTTGATTTTGTGTGTGTACTTGTTAGAAGCAATGGAGATGAAACAACAAAATTTGAAGAAGAATTTAAGTTCCTTGAAGCATGGCTTGAAACACAATGTGTTGATGATATTTGCATAGAAGTTGCAGCAATGAATGTTGAAGACAACATGGACGATGTTGAAAATGAAAATGTCAATGAAATTTTCATATATTGGAGTCCTGAAGAGACGAAATTTTATTATGGGCTTATGTTGCAGTAGATTGATAATGAAGAACAAACTATAGAAGATGACATGTGGCAACAATCCACATACGAACAAATTTTTGAAGAGGTAAAGGACGTCCATGGACACCCTGAAATGATTTTCTATGTCTTTATGTTAAACAAAGATATCATGATGAAAGAATTGCAACATCAAACAAAGAAACTGAAATTTGGAACTTACATTAAAAAGGCAAAGATGAAACAGTTCAGAGGATACAAGATTTGGAAGAAAAGGAAAATGAAATTTAGCACAAGAGTTGATGTCAAAGTTTTGAGTCGTTGTAATTCTAGTAGAGACTTAGACCAGCATGCATGTTTAAGTTATGTTGAGAAAAGGAAAAGATGAAATAGTTCAGAGGATACAAGATTTGGAAGAAAAGGAAAAAGAAATTTAGCGCAAGAGTTGACGTTAAAGTTTTGAGTCATTGTAAGTGTCGTTGAGACTTAGACCAGCAGGCATGTTTAAGTTATGTTGAGTCATGTTTAAGTTGTTAGTCATAATTAAGGGGGGGTGTTGAAAACAATTATGCCTGTCAATTAACCAACGAACCACCATCGCCTCAACGTCTTCACCTCCTGCACCACCTCACCACCATGACCTGCTCATATTCGAAGAGGCGCCACTGCCATACCTATTGAGCTTCGAAGAGACATCACCGCCCTGACCCTTCCAACCTGAAGAGACAATTAATTGACTTATTTTCTATATAAATGTGGATGAGGCATAACAGAGATAGCACATTCGAAGTTGCACACAGTTGTAGCTTCATGTTCTTGTAGCAGTAGTTTCCTAGTTTGAATTAGTCTTACACAATCAATTTTGTTACTTTGTTGTTTGTCGTTTCATGTAAATTGAATAGTTTTTGTTAGCAGTGTGTTCTCTAATCTTTCATAGTTGTAAATGTGTCTACTCATAGTTGTAAATATGTGTACTTTGCATCTTTTAGTATTATATTTTAATATTAACGCTCTCCAAAATAATGGATAATGTAACACACTTCATAATGTAAATACACTCCATAATAATCTTGGAAATTATCGCAGAAAAGTTGCTTCAAAAAATATTAATGTTTCTCCCCATATAAATAATGGGCTCTCCATATAAACACAAACCATAGTTACCAAGTTTGGTCGTATTGAGCCAGAAAATTTGAAAATTCGCAAGTAGAAAATTCGAAAATTCGCAATACGATTCGATTCGTGGAAAATCACGTTTGACTTCGATACGATACAAATTGGTTTGATGCGGAGATAAGTTTTATATTCAGAAAAAATGAAAAACAATATGTTAGTTTCTAGCACGAGAGATCGAGATCCTGAAGACACTAGGGTAGGTGATAAGATGAGGGTGAATAGTTATACCCTAAAAGTGATAAAACTATTCATTCAAGTGAATGTAGTAGAGGGGCAGGGTAAACCATCATTGATGCTTGGGGTTCACTAACATAATTTAGGTTTTATGTAATACTTATGGTAAAAAATGAAAAATGTGATTGTAAAAAAATGAAAAACAATACTATAAATTTTTTTATGAATTTTTTATATTAAAAAATTTAATAATAATAAAAAAAAATTTATTTAAAATAATAAAATAAAAAGCCGTAGTTTCTATATTAAAAAGATTATAGAAATTCTACATTAAAATTTTGTAATCAAATAATGGTAACATTTTTATTCAAAATTATCATTTTTATTGAAATATTGTAAGGAATAATGATAAGCTTTATATTTTAAAAAATAAAAAATTTAAAACCCATATTTTCATTTTTCTATTTTTTTAATGATAGTAATTACTAAAGTTGTTAGGTTTAGTGTAAATTAAATTAGAGGGGTTCTTTTTTCTGGTTAGCATAAAGGATAATCTGCACACACTTATTGTTAAATAAATTTGGATTTAATAGGAATTGTGATTAAGACATAAATTTAGTGGTCACTTCAAACCTGCCTTTTATGCCTACTGTCTCATTTTTTTTAGTTGAACTTCAGATTTGACATTTTGTTATTTATGTTATTAGATTTTACTTACATATTTTCCATTTTGCAATTCTAATAAATTTGATGCATTTTATCCTTCATAATTTTTGGATCTTTATAAAAGAAAAA
>APFE031741453.1:10758-53280 GCA_000404065.3 Pinus taeda | reverse complement strand
AGATGGACCACATACATCAGTATGGACAAGCTCAAGTGGCTTGCTAGCTGATCCTTCCTTCTCAGGGAAGTTAGTTCTGGTTTGTTTACCAAACTGACATGACTTGCATATTGTATTGTTCAGAATTCTGATGTCTGGAAGACCACGAACTGCCTGGTATTTGCATGATTTCCTTATTTGTGAGAAGCTTAGGTGCCCCAATCTCCGGTGCCATAGCCAGTGTTCATCATTCTTGCTTAGATAGCATTGATGTTGTCCTTCTTTGAATATGTATAAATTATTTGGAGTTTTGATGCCTTCGATCACTGTTTTTCCTGTATCAAGATCACGAACACTACATCCATTTGATCGAAATATTACCTCAGTTCCTTGATCTCACATATGACTGACACTCAATAGATTATGTTTTAAGCCATCAACATACATCACATTTCCAGCTTTGACCTTTTCTTTCAACTGAACAGAACCTTTACCTTTTATGAGCGCAGGGGTGTCATTTCCAAATGAGACCTTCTTCTCCTTCTCTAAGGCACTATATGACTGAAGTTTTTCCTTATCACCCGTCATATGTTTCGAACATCCACTATCGATGTACTATTGATTTTCTTGCCCTTTCGCATATAAGGCTATACCACATCTTTCTGGTTGTGGTTCTTTCATTCTCCATGTTTTGGCACCTGAGGCTTGTTCCTTTTGAGTTGTCTGTCGAAACCTGCTCCTGCATTCAGAATATTCATGACCGAAGTTGTTACAAATAGAACATTCTATTTCATTTTCAAGAGCAGAAAAGTTATTGTAGGTTATTTTCATGATCCCAATCATACTTCTTTATTTTTGAGCTTTTCTAGTCATGATTGTCTTATAGGCAACACATTGAGCTACTTTGTGACCAAAGTTATGACAAGAGAAGCATTGGCCATTGAAGAAGCTCCTACGATTATCAAATCTACCAACCAAACGATTGTAGTTTTTACTGTCATCCGTTCTTGAGGCAAATTGAGAAGGTTTTACCTATGGCTGGTTGTAGCTTCTGTTCATCCTTAAGGTGGATTGCCCCCAATTTACCTGGTAGTCTTATTCATTTTTGAGGTAAATTGTCCCTGATTTACCTAGTGATCTCTATTGGGCCTTTTCTCACTCCTCCTTGTTACATCAAGATAGCTTTTGGAGGTGGATGGTTTCTGCGCTTGAGATGCTTCTTCATTATATCCCAGACCTGTCTTGATTAGGAGAGAATGCTGCACATTGATAATCTCATCTAGAGTTTCAGATCCTTTAACAAATCTAATATTAAGATCTTTTGTTTTCTCAATCTCTTTTCTAAGTCCCACAATTTCACATTCTAACTTTTCATGATGATTTTCCCTTTCAGCCAGCTGGAATTGTAGAGTATCAATAATCATATTTTTCTCTTCTAAACAAATTTTGAGTTTAGAAATCTCTTCATAAAGACCTTCTTCATCTATAGCATCCATGAAATAATCATCTTCAAAAGCCATTAAAAGTCGATAGTTATTACCTTTTTCATCTTCATCACTATTTGAAAGTCCATCACTGTCTTCATGATTGTAATAGCTTTTCTTATTTACATTATGTTTCTTGTTCCATCTAACAGGTTCCTTACCTTCGTCAAGCTTATCTTTATGAGGACACTTGGCAGCATAGTGACCGACTCTTCCGCAAGAAAAGCATTTGAAAGGTAACTTACCTCTGAATCTTCCAGCACCCATTTGGAGGTTTTTGACAAAGTTTGATTCTTCCTCTTCTTCTGACATATGTCCTGACTCATAGTAATCTCCTCTGCCTGAAGCCTTGAATGCAGCTTCTCTTCTGTTTGATGGTCCTCCTTTCCTCATTTCATAAGCAGTTAGAATACTGTGTAGCTGCAACATGGTAATTTTTTGTAGATTCTCCTTTTCTTCTATTGCAGAACCTTTGATTCAAACTTAGGGGACAAAGATCTTAGAACCTTTTCAACCACAACAACCTCTTTTATTTCTTCACCCAAGTTTTTCATACAATTAACAATCTCATCTATACGTAGGAAATAGTTAGCCACACGTTCATCATTGTACATTCTGAGATTTTCATACTGAATTCTGAGGGTTTGAAGTTTTGCTCGTTTTACCTGTTCATCTCCTTCATAGCTCAGAACGATCTTGTCCCATATTTATTTTGCGGTTTTGTACTGCATCACCTTGACGAATTCTGATTGCGATAGACATCCTAATAGAGTATTGACAACCTTTTCATTTGTTTCAAATTTCTTCTTTTCAGCCGGATCTGTAGGAGTTGTTGAAGGAAAAGTGTACATGATATCCCAGACTTCTGTACCAAGATATTGAAGATAGGTTGTGACTCTTACCTTCCAATAAACGAAGTTGGTCCCATCAAAAATTGGTGGCCTGATCGATGCTTCTCTCTCGTAGTTGCTCATAATGATAGATCTTCCTTCAAGCGATCAAGATTCTTCTGAAGGACCTGCTCTGATACCAATTGTTGGAAATAATACTGAGAGGGGGGGGGGGGGTGTGAATCAGTATTATCAAATAAATTATTTTTCAGTTTACATTCAGATCATATACTCTACTTCAGTTAGATAAAACCGCGTATATACGCAACTTCAGATAAGGAAACCAGTGTATACCATGCAAACTTATAATTCAATTTATTGTACAGATGTTGATCATTAATCTGTGCATCAGAACTATGTAAACAGTAACCAAGAACAATAAAACAGAGCAGAAGACAATTACACACAAGAACACAAGATATAAGGTGGAAACCCAATGTGGGTGAAAACCACCTGCTGCAATTCGTCTCTATCTTTTTCAATTAGAAACTTTTGTTTACAATGATTTTGTACTGGTGCAGTCCTTTACCAGTACGCAGGCTGCAACCTGCAGAGAGCTATAACCCTCTCTCGTTCTCCAGCTTCTCCTGGAAGGGAGCTACAACCCCCTTAGCTCTTGTACTAGCTGAGCTACTAGTACGTAGGTGTTGGCCTACTGAAGGCTTCAACCTTCTCTTATCTTCCAAGGACCACGTTTCATAAATTTTCAGACTAGATCCATGAATAACATCAATCAATCATCAAGTATATATGCAATAATCAATCTCCTTTGAACCACCCAATATAGAATCAATCAAACACTTCTCAGAATGTTATTACCAGAAGAACAATAACAGTAACCAGACACTAATTCTGAACCCAGAACACTGTAGCAATAACGAGAAGCAGCTAAAGCATATTTTATGAAACATACGCTACTTCAATATACTGAAACCTGCGTGTATACGCACCTTCATTGCGCTGAACCGCGTAGAGATCTATGAAAGACAGATTTCCCTTTTCAAATATTCAAGCATTAATTAAACCCAGATTTTCAGATGCATAGATCAATTCATGCGCCAAATACGGTAGATCATAATCACACAAAGATACTACTATTCAAGCTTTGAGATTTGACCCATCAATAGAACTTATCCTTGTTGCAGCATTCAGGATCCTCCTTGATTGAGATTCAGCAATGCACCATAACTAATTACCAGTGTTCCAGATCTTTCTCTCCTTCAGATATTCAATTATTAGATCAATCATCTTGCCAAATGATCTCCTTGCCATTTTATAGTCTAGGCCTTTCTCAAACCATGGTCCAAAACCATTAAGAATCCAATACCAGGGACCCAATACCTGGGTTCAACACCTTGGATGCAATACCACGGACCAAAGCCGTAGGTTCAAGTACATCAGACTAAATACCATGAACCAACCATAACTTTTCCCACGTGTACGCGCTTTTCTTTACATGAAAGTGCATGCATACCCATACGCGCTTTTTGATTGGTGATACCGCGTGTATAGGTGACTTTGCTGAGAGGAACTTGTATATACCTTATTTTCTTCCATTTTGATTGCCTAAACTGTGATCTGCCATCTGAGAACGTTTCCATCAAGGACAACACCTGTGTCATGGCGCCAAACCTGTGTCATAATGCCAACAACTGCTCTCCATTTTACTTAAAGGGCAGTCTCTGAAGAGGTGCTTGTGTTCATGGCATTTGTGAAATCTGAAGGGTACATGCTCGTAGTCCACTGCTTGTACCCATTCTTCATCATATACTTCTAGAATTATTTCATCCAACAAAGCCCCAGAAAGGTCCATTTCCACGCATATTCAGGCAAAGGAGGTATATTTTCCTCGCAAAGTGGCTTCTGATATTTTTTAAAAATGCCCTAGTTTATTACCTATGGCTTTTAATGATTCTGGAAACCAGTAATATAGAGGTATGGAATATATTCTTACCCATACCAGCATTGATATAAATGTTTCTCTCTCTGGTACAAAGTTCATTATCCATGGCCTCATATAGAGGCCTGCAACCGCATAGAAGTAAGGTCATCCCTCAAACACCCTGTCTTTATCCACTAGGTTTGTAAACACAACTGTGAAGAAACCCTTGGATCCAAGGTGTAGATCTATTTCTCCCTTAGTTTTCCAATGGTTCTTTATCCATGTGTGTAGTTCCTTCTCCGTTGGCCAAAACCCAATGAATTTACATGTCACTGCATAAGTCGCCATGTGCTCCTTGCGCGCCTGTAGCACTGGGTCACTTAACACCACTCGAGGTGTGATGGATGCCTTAGGTATACATGGTCCTGTCCTACTGCTGGGGTTAGCCTTCTGACTGTCTACTCCTTTATGCTTCTCTCTTCTGACTTCCTCCTGCATTTTAACCTGCCTTTGTGCTCTGCTGTTTTCATGTTTTCCTCTATCTGTACCCCCTGTTTCCACTTCCATGGGCTTCTTGAAGCGATTTGATACAACATGATTGTAGGAGGGAGTGGAGCTCCCCCCTTCTTGCCCCTCCATGGTGCCCAACTTTGAAATCCCGCTGGAAAACCTAGTTCTGCGCATTTTCAGAGCTTCCTCCCGAACTTCCAATCTCGAGAGAAAAGAATCCTCAATCGATGAAAAAGGCTAATACATAATTAGTAAAATATTTAATAGATAATTATTATGGTCAACCACATTCGTAAAATATAACCAAATGAAATTACCTTTTGTAGTTTATGTTCAAATAATTGATCATTATCATAATTTAGAAAATAAAAAGTGTCAATAATTAAATTAAATTATGCAAACTCAACCATATGAAAATAATAATAATAATAGAATTCAATAACTACATGTGAAGGCAAGGAGAGCCACGATGCAGCTCCCTATATAGTTTTATCATCTACCAGGAGCAAGAGCAAGATACATGTAGTAGATGTTGGATGATCCATGCCATGTGCGTGTTGAATATAATAACCTGTCTCCACCTCATATTCATTATTCATTATGTGAAAAATGTACAAGGAACAACAATGTGGTGTATCAAGCAAAAGTATCAATGAAGTGCGAACAATTTTATACGAAAATTTTAATTTGCTTTATTCTTAAAATAAAAACATTAAAAGTGTATTAAATTTCTATAAATTTGAATGTTATTATAAAAAAAATTCCAAGTTTAGCATTTTAAGAATTAATAAGATCTATCGAAGTTTCTATGTTTATAATATAACTATGGAACCTAAAAAAAATTATTGAGCATGTGCCATCGATGAAATTATGTTTCTAATAATATATAATACATATGCCATGAGACGTAGAACAAGTGGTGTATGGGTACCCGTCAACATAGTGACTAATTTGAATCTTGTTAGTATCTCTTTTATCTGACCTCCAACTAGAAGTTGTAGTGGTGGGAAAATATTTTCATTAACTCAATTGCTACAAAAATATAAAAGCATATAAGTATTACCATGGATAAGAGAAATATTTTAATTCCTATAGATAACAAAATAGATTTGTGCCAAACATAAAAACAAAATCAAATATGCAACTCACAACTTAAAAAATTCACCAAATAGTAATTTAAAAGGTGGAGGATGCATTAATAGTTTCATCCTTGAAACTTCCAATGGTAACAAATAAGGAATTCTATTTTGGAAAAATAGGCTTATTATTTTATTCCCGATATACCTCACATTAACTCATGAGTAATTCCCATTAATCATGATTGGTATAGAGAGGTGTTTTTTTATATTAATAAAAGATGATTCAATACCATCACAAAATGGCCATCTAATTTGTAGGTTAATAATTTAATGTTAAAGGAGAATTATGGAGAGGAAATTTGAGCTGAGATTATGTGAATGTGAGGACCATTATAGCACTAGTGATTTGTTGTCTTTATTGTAATGTATTTTGAAGTAGCATGGTTAATCCATGGTTATGTTTTGAGGCCAATGGAAATGGGAAGGCAGAGTGTGTTGGATTCATTCATACGCATTTTTATAGTTGGTAAAGTGCTAATAACATGAAATTATTCTTATTTAGACGTTATTTTAGTAATTAGGAGTATGTTTATTTTTATTTTTTATAAATATGTTTATTTTTTCATGAGAAATGTTTCCGTGTTTTATATAAATAAAGTATGTCTATTCACAATAAATTCAATGTACCACATGTGAGAGTGGATGATGTTGGTAAAAGGAAATTGGAAGATCAGACACGATGCACAAATTACTCACAAATCAATTCGTGTATTCAAGTCAAAGCCAAATTACAAGCCACATAAATATTGCTCATGAGATCCAACAGATTCCAAATAAGGAGAATATTGTTGAGAAAATATCTCAGTAAAAATCCAACAACCAACAACCCAATCCTACCTATATTCTAAATTATGTAATAATTATTCTAAGTCCCCCCTTTAATGCTTACATTACATCATTACAAAAATTAATACAAAAAATGACAAATTATAATTTCACATGTCACATATGTCTGATTGGTCTTCCTCGACACTTATCCACACTCTGAAGTCTCTTGGACAATGCTCTTTTAACCACCACAATCTTCGAGCTTCCCATTCAGCTCGTTTAAGACATAACCACCTCTAACCATCTTTGATTAACTTTGTATAATTGATGCTTCTCGATCTCTCGAAAGAAAATATCGATATTGCACTATATCCAACAGTCAATTAGGCAACTGATCTTTCTACACATATGGATCTCATAACATAACCCATAACAGATGTTCTTGAAGCCCAAAGAAAAACAAGACCCATCAACATATAACATATTCACATAATAAAATTAATGATACGTTCTCTAGGCACCGAAAAACTTCGAGAACCACTAATTTAATTATATTTCATTTGTTCAATAATTGTTTTGCACCTTCCATTTACAAATATATATATATATATATATATATATATATATATAAATTTTAATAGCATAAACACCAAAATTACTTTAATGAAGATAATAAAACTACATCAACACTCTCATCCTTTGGAAAACCTAGTGGTAAATGACCCTTCTACTATAATGAATCTAACTAAATTCTAAATAGAATGAAAGAAACATGCTTCCAATCATTGAAAAAATAAAAGATTCAAACTTTTGAAGAGAATTGCATATCCAATTCTTGAAAACGCAACATGTCGCTTTGTAACATTGGTGGACATGGTTTTAAATCTGTTATAGTCAAATTCTAACAACCCCTCCTCCCAGGTCCACCTAAGCAACTGACCAGTCGAAGTAAACATGTGACAAGAGAGGTCACTATAAGGGATTCAACTTCCTTGGTGACCTTAAGGAAATGGAATCGACGGAACATATAAAAAAAATCCATCCACATCAGCAACAACACCCTCAAGAGACATGTCAGCCACTCAGACAACTTATCCTAGAGTTCCACTAATATTTTAAACCTTTTAAACCCTGGCCGCTATCATGCTATAGGCAAGACAACGTCTAAAATCCAAAGTCACTCTCACAGGCCTGTGTGCCAGCGTCCCTAGACTATTTTCAGCATACCTTTGCCAGCGACCCTGAGATTTGAGCCACTTTTCTAGCCCAGAATCCTGGCCTAAGCCCAGAACTTGTTACGACCTCCAGAATCCATCAAAGGCATGATGACAAGATAGAAAAATAAAAAATTAACCTCAGGACCAGGCCTAAGCATCCCCAACCAAGACAGACATTCTGTCAAACACTTGGCATCAATGCAACCTACAGGTCTAGGATACAAGATAGAGCATAAATTACTAAAAGAACTTATGAAACATAACTAGATGAATCACCACCTTCTCTAATGAATAGTTATAACATCAATTAGGTCTTGCATCAATCCATTTAACAAATACAAGTAAATACATGAAGTAATCATGACATGAACCATTCATATAACCATGTTTATAAACATCATTAAACCATGTAAATATCATAGATATGACAACCATTAAATACACATATAAACCAGTGAAAAAGTAAGAGAACTTAGCTTTTATTAATCATGGTCAAATCCAACCAGGTTCGAGACTTCCATGTACCACCCGACCATGGACATGGTTGAACCAAATATCTCTTTCAACCAGTCACCCCCATGCCATATTCCAAGCATGAATGTGGTATCTCATAGAAAAACCAATCCAAGAAAAACCAAGGGAATCCAAAGGTTAAATGACCTCCACCCTCTTCAAACCGTGATCACACCAAAATTGGTGCTCCAATCACAACCAAACCGAACTTGGAATGCCATCTAGAATCCATCACTATCCTTGAGGAATTTTCCATCTCCTTGTCTCTCAGGATTTGTCGCAATCCAATCCAGGATCACTAGGCCCTAAACCAAGACCAGTCTCTCAGGAATTACCATAATCCTAACCCAGATCACTAAGGCCTAAATCAAGACTTCTCCCTCTGGATTTGCCATGTATCCCGCCAAAATTGGTCAAGGGATTCCTAGTCCTTTGGGAATGAAACTTGAGACCACCTCTGCCCCTGATTCTGAAATCCATCCGGAAAACCAAAGCTCAAAACCGAGATAAACATCCCAACATACCATGGCATCTATAAAAAGGCAAGGCTAGGCTGAAAGCCACTATCATAATGTGGCAAAACTATACCACTGACAGCAAGAGAACCATACACGAAGATGCAAAGCCATGCATGTCTGAACCAGCTAGGAAATCACACACGCAATATGTTACCTACAAGTTCTCATGTTGAAGTTTCCTAATCCTGCTTTTCCTTCCTTGATCCTTGATTTGCTTCCTTTCCCTTTGCCTTCTTTTCCTTCCTTGATCCAAAGTTAGAGTGCTCCAAGAAAACTCTAAGTGAACAAGAGTGGGAGAGAGAGAGAATAATGAGAGAGCTCCAAACTTGAACTGGAAAAAGGTTACCAACTTATCCTCATAAGCATTTTTATGAAATAAGGCTCTAATTTCTTCATTTTCCATTATTTTCCTTCAATTTTATATTCACATGCAACCTGTGACATTTCACCTTATTTTTCTCCTAATTTCCTTTACTCTCATAAATAAATGTGCCAAAGTGAATTTTTTCCTTTTAATGCCTTCGCCTTAGCCTTTGCCAATTTTCCTTAGCCAAAACACACATCTAGTGATGCCCACTAGGATATATTTGCCCAACATTCAGTTTGGAATAAGTGTCCCTTAACCATGGTCTTATTTTGCCTTTATTAACTTTTATTACATGAAAATTTTCACCAAGGATGTTACATAACCCTCCCCCTCGAGGAACACCATCCTTGGTGTTAAACCACACCCTGGCCTCAGCAAAACCACTGAAAAATAAACATAATACCCATGGATCTTTATATCTTAGCTTGTTTTAGTATTTACAATGAAAGACCTGCTCAAAAGCAAAAAATCATGACAACATGACAATATAACAACCATATCACTTATTGGAGCTTTATAACTTAGCTCATGGTAGTATTTACATCCATAAACATATACATATATATAGAAAAACATCAACAAAACATATGCCAAACATATACCAACATCAAACCAAAACTGCTTTGCCTCAACTGGAAAACAATGAGGGATACAAGGCTCGCATATAACCACCATCTCCCATGTGGCTTCTTTAGACCCAAAGTGCTTCAACTACAATTTAAATTTCTCTATGGCTCTTTTCCTAAGCATGAGATGCTTCCGTTGTAATATGCATTGAGGCTCCAGCTAGAACTCTCTTTCTTGCTCCACCTACAATACATGCCAATCAATAACATGATCAACATCCTTTATATACTTATTAAGCAATGAAATATGGAAAACATCATGGAATTTCACTATTGGAGGTAGTGCATGTCGATATGCCACTGGTCCAATCTTCTCTAGGATCTCAAAAGGCCCACGATACTGTGGTGCCAACTTCACACATGAACCAATCATCAAAGAAATTTTCTTGGGCTTGATGCGCAAATACACATGCTCCCTAACTTGAAACTCCTTTAATACCCTATGTTGATCTGCATAACTCTTTTATCTATCATGTGTTTCCTTTATATTATTCTTAAGAACCTACATTTCCTGCTCCATGTTCGCCAACATATCCTGTCCAATAAGTACCATGTTCACTGGATCACTCTAGCTGATGGGAGTGTTACAACCTTTTCCATAGAATGCATCGAAAGGACTTATCTTCAATGACTCATGATAACTATTTTTGTATGCGAACTCAACCAATGGAAGATACTCCTCCCATTTCCTCTAATAGTGCATCACATACATCCTCAACGTGTACTCCAAGATCTTGTTGACCCTCTTTATATATATATATGTCTGCAGATAATAAGTCGTATTGAAGGCTAACTCTGTACCCAAGCCTACAAATAGATTCTTCCAAAACTTGGAAGTGAACTTTGCATCCATGTTCGACACAATCTTTTTTGGAACACCATGCAACCTCACTATGTCTCTGATGAACACATGTGCTACCTCATTGGCTGAATATGTAGTCTTCACTGGAATGAAGTGATCTACCTTACTCAACTTATCAACCACGACCATAGTAGAATCATTCTTCCTCACTGTGATGAAATCCATGGAAATGATCTCCCATTTCCATTACAAAAATTCTATAGGTTGTATTAAACCACCTAGATGCTTACATTCCACCTTTACCTGCTGACAATATAAACATATAGCCATGAACTCTGCCACCTCCTTCTTTAGATTCGGACAATAGTAGAACCTATTTATCATCATCGAGGTATTTTTATACCCTGGATGACCCGAGTATGACTTGACATGGAACTCCCTCAATATAAGCTTCTTGATATCACTGCAATTTAGCACATAGATCATGTCTCTAAACCTCGCCAAACCATTTTCCGTGAGATGATAGTCTACACCCTGATCACCTGTATTTGTACCTGTACCTTCACCTATACCTATACATGTACATGTGCTTTAATGTAACATGTGCATGATATCCATGTATTTTTCATCCCGCTATCCTTCCTGCAAGATCCTATCTTGTAACTTTGTCTCATAAGAGCTCATAGATGTTATATGATTCACGTGTACCTTCCTGTTAAGAGCATCTGCAACCTGATTCTCCTTCCCTTTGATGTATCTAATCTCGAAGTCAAACTCACTAAGGGTAGCCAACCATCTATCTTGTTTGGCATTTAGATTTGATTGGTAAAACAAATACCTCAACCCACTGTGTCACTCATCAATGTAACTATTATGCCCAGAAGATAGTGTCGCCACATCTTCAATGCATGTATAATCGTTACTAGCTCAATATCATGCATCGAATAGTTATACTCATTCTCATTTAGTTTACGTGACTCATACCACACTACATTTCCTTCTTGCATGATAACTCCACTAAGCTCTCTCTTGCAAACATCTATACACACTACAAACTCCTTGTCTGGATCCACAATCTTTAGCATTGGTGCATGTGTCAACAACTCCTTAAGCTACTCAAAACTAACCTCACATTCTTATGTCCATTTGAACTCTTACCTTTCCACTGCAATGATGTGATAGGATATGCAATGTGTGAGATGTTCCTGATGAACCTCCTGTAATAACCTGCCAATCCCATAAATGATCTCACCTTATCCACATTCTTAGGAGCTTCCCACTCCATGATGGCCCTTATCTTTTTTGGATCTACTGTTATGCCATCCTTGGAGACAACATGCCCTAAGTAATGTACCTCAGTCTGAAATAATTTTCACTTTCTAACTTTAGCATATAACTAATTCTCTATCTGTAGTTTCAACAATGTTGTTAAATGCTCAGTATGTTCTTCCTCATTCTCAGAATATACTAGTATGTCATCAATGAATACAATAACAAACTTGTCCAAATATGGACCTAACACTATATTCATCAAACACATGAATGTAGTTGGAGAATTAGTCAAACTGAATGGAAGAACAACAAACTCATAATGCCCATACCTGGTCCTGAACACAGTATTGAATATATCCTATTCCTTGATGCATACATGATGGTCTCCCAATCTCAAGTCACTCTTAGAGAACACCGTTGCTCCCTTCAACTAATCAAACCATCATAAATCCTCATAAATGGTATGTATTCTTGATCATTGATTTTTTCAGCTACCTGTAGTCAATACACAATCTGAGAGTACCATCTTTCTTCTTTACGAACAACATTGGTGCACCCCAAGGCAACACAATGGTTCTGTGTATCCTTTGTCCAACATCTCCTTTAAGTGCAACTTCAACTCTACCAACTCAGGAGTACTCATCCTGTAAGGTGATTTTGATACTGGAGTTGCCCCTGGCACCAACTCAATAGAAAAGTCTACCTCCCTGTGAGGTGGAAACTCTGTAATGTCCTCCGGGAATACATCCTGAAATTATCATAGAACTGGGTACTTTCTCAACACATCTTCATCCTCAACTTCCTTACCCTTATCACTAGAAATGTGTACTACAAACATCACACAACCTTTTCTGCAACTACACTTAGCTTGCATAGTGGTAACCATCCTCATTGATGTAGGCTTAGTCTTTCCCTGCAACGTCCTCTTTTCCCCATTGTTATCCACACACCCAATGGCCTTGTCGAAGAAATCCACCTTGGTTCTGTGAAGGTATAGCCAATCCATACCCAAAACCATATTATACAATCCCAATAGAAATACATTCGAATGTGTCATTGTAGGCATACCATTTAGCTCAAATGCATAAACTCTTACCCAATGTTGAACTCACTTCTTTGTACCTGTAGCCAACTGTGCCAACCAATATTTTGCATGCACTTCTTTTCTCAAACCACACTTATCCACCAGGTCAGGATTAACATAACTATAGTTAGATCCAGGATCAATCAAAATAGAAACAACTTGATCACAGAGCTTACCGTCCATCTCAATGATAGATGCCAGAAGATATGCTTTCCTGTTGTCCACAGTTGCATAGATCCAAGGAATACTATGACCAACATCACCAACTGTATGCACCTCCTGAGCACTATAGATCTAAAGTCTACCACCACTCTGATACTACAAACAATCCCTCTTATGATGATCCTTACCACATATCCAAAACTGCAATGGTTCCCTACCACTACCTCTAGCTTGTTACTCTCCATGTCCCTTCTCAGTTGTATTGAACCTCTTGTAAGGAACTACATTGAGGTCTTCCTCTCTTCGGTGGCCATTTTCCCTTTAGCTTTCTCATTTCTTTTCAAGTCATGCTTAGGCTCAAATTTTCTCTTTAACTGCTCATAACAATGTTTCAACTTTCAGATGGCCTCCTCCAATGATAGAGGCTCATAGAATTCAATCTAGTCTTTATATGCAACTGAAAGTCCACTAATGAATCTATGAACCTTGGCCTTTTCCTCCCTAAGCTAAGGCACATATCTCAACAACTCCAAAAATCTACTAGTATTCTCCTCTTTTGTCATATAACTCATCTGCAACTCATAAAAATCCTTAGCTTTGTCATCTTAGTACCTCTTACTTCTTCTTAAAGAGCCTTTCAAATGTATGTCGATTCAAATTGTATACCTTTGGCATTCTTCATGCCTTCCCACCAAATATTTGCTTTACCTTTAAGGCTGAAGGTGGTTATCTTTGCTTTCATGCTTTCTAAATAATCATGCAATCAGAATAATTTATTCATACCAAGCAACCATGCCTCTGCATCATGTTATTTCTTCATTTCTCCATCAAAGGTTGGTGGCTTTTCTTTCTTAAACGCATATGGCAAGTATTCCCTATCACCCCTCCTATAAGGGTGATAATAATGATGATCATGATGTTTATCAAAACCAGAACTAGAATAATACATGTGTCTATCACCTCTCCTATCCGGAGTATCCAACAACCTACCATCTCTGATCGTGTCAGATATATCCGACCTGTGTCTACTAGGAGACCTACTGCCACATGCCCCATTAGTTATGTCCTCCTATCCATGGCTGATCAAAGTGGCCCTTGCTGTTGCAATTCTAACAAACTCTGAAGAAGTATCGCATTCACCTCTGCTTGTTTCTCTTGTGCTTGCATGATTTTGTCGTTGTCTGCTTTGTAAATCCTTATTTCTTACTTCAAGCTTCTCAATTTGTCTGCAAAATCAGAAGAGTGTCCCACACCACATTGCCCAGCTGATGCATAGGGAGATTTTATGTAGTCTACCACCTTGCTAGCCATTTGATCTCTTTCCTACAAGGCACACTATGTCAACTAAACCAAATCACAATAAACCAACGTAACTTAGAATAATTGAGGGAGGATACCTTGTCTGCAAGATCATCAAATCAATGTGATACATGTATAAAAACATATAAACATACATAAATAAATGTATCAACACATAAAAATTACTCTAGTTAGGGTCTAGTCATCAATCCAAGGTCATATCAACAATGCATGTTATGACCTCATGCATGACAAAAATCATTACTCCATTGTACATATTTCCACATGCAACCATCAACATGAATAAGCAATGCCTAATCAACTACACATATGCATGAACACATGTAGTCGAGCATAAGCGATCAATTATTGTAGTCAACCTACAATATTGATACATGTAATCAAACATTCAAGAATGAACCTAATATACAAGGATGTAGTAAAGCGACATATAATCAATCATGTAAGTGACATATAATAATATGCAACTAGTCATATACTCCTGACAATGCATCCCACAAATCACATCAAGTTCCTCTTGACAACCTTACCACAATCATGATCCAAAGCAACAAGCACCTAGAATGCAAGTGTAAGAGATACACAAGCAACTGGCATGCATGCATGACCAAGCACCTTCACCCAGGGAGAGTGCAACCACGCTCTGATACCAATCTGTAACACCGCCTCCTCCCAAGTCCACCCAAGCAAACGACCAGCTGAGGTAAACATGCCACGAGATAGGTCACTATAAGGAATTAAAATTCCTTGGTGATCTTAAGGAAATGGAATCGACAAAACATAACAAACAAACCCATATACACCAACAACAACACCCTCAGGGGACATGTCAGCCACTCAGACAACCTGTCCCTGAGTCCCACTTATGTTTTAAAATTTTTAACCTATGGTTTCCCTCATGCTATATGCAAGAAAATGTCCAAAAGCCAAATTCGCTCTCACAAGCCTATGTGTCAGCGTCCCTGGACTCTTTTCAACAGACCTATGCTAGTGACCCCGATATTTGAGCCACTTTTCTAGCCCAAAATCCTGGCCTCTACCCAGAGCTTGTTACAACCTTCAGAATGCATCAAATACATGATGATAATATAGACAAATCAAAAATCAACCTCAGGACTAGGCCTGAGCATCACCAAACAGGACTAATATTTTGTCAAACACTTGCCAACAATGCAACCTACAAGTCTAGGATACAAGACAAAAGCATAAATGAATGAAATCACTTATGAAACATAACTAGAAGTATTACCACCTTCTCCAATGAATATCTATAACATCAGTTAGGTCTTACATCCATCCATTTAATAATTACAAGTAAATACATGAAGTAACCGTGACATGAACCAGTCATGCTTATAACCAGCATTAAACAATGTAAATATCAGAGATATGACAACCATTAAATCCATATATAAACCAGTGCAAAAGTAACACAACTTAGATTTTATTAAGCATAGGAAAATCCAACCACGTTCAGGACTTCCACTTACCTCCCGACCATAGACATAGCTGAACCAAATCTCTCTTTCAACCAGTCACCCTAGTGCCATTTCCCAAGCATGAATGTGGGATCTCATACAACAACCAATACAAGAACAACCAAGAGAATCTAGAGGTCAAACCACCTCCACCCTCATCAAACTGTAATCACACCAAAACCAGTGCTCTGATCACAACTAAACCGAAATTGGAATGCTATCCAAAATCCATCAATATCCTTGAGGAATTTTTCATCTCCTTGTCTCTCGGGCTTTACCACAATCCAATCCCAGATCACTAGGCCCTAAACTGAGACCAGTCTCTTAGGATTTACTACAATCTAAACTTAGATCACTAGGCTCTAAATGGAGACTTCTCCCTTAGGCTTTACTATGTATCCCTCCAAAATCGGTCAAGGGATTCCTAGGCCTTTGGGAATGAAAATTGAGACCACCTCTGCCTCGGATTCTGAAATCCATTCGACAACCAAACGTCAAAACCGAGATAAACATCTCAACATACCATGGAATATAGAAAAAGGAAAGGCTATGCTAAAAACCATTGTCATAACCTGACAAAACCATAACACTGACAACAAGAGAACCATTCACCAACATGCAAAGCCATGCATGTCTGAACCAGCTACGAAATCACACATGCAATATATTACCTGCAATTATTCATGTTGAAGTTGCCTAATCCTACTTTTCCTTCCTTGATCCTTTCTTTCCTTCCTTTCCCTTTGCTTGATTTTCCTTCCTTGATCCAAAGCTAGAGTGCTCCAAGAAAACTCTAAGTGACCAAAAGTGAGAGAGAGAGAGAGAGAGAATAATGAGAGAGCTCCAAACTTGAACTGACAAAAGGTTACCAACTAATCCTCAGAATCCTTTTTATGAAAGAGGCCTCTAATTTCTACGTTTTCCATTATTTTCCTTCAATTTTCTCCTCACATGCAACAGGTGACCGTTCACCTTACTTTTCTCCTAATTTCCTTTATTCTCATAAATAAATGTGCCAAAAATGCCTTTTGTCCTTTTAATGCCTTTGCCAATTTTCCTTAGCCAAAAACACACATCCAGTGATGCCCACTAGGATATATTTTCCCAGCATTCATCTTGGAATAAGTGTTCCCTTAATCATGATCTTATTTTTCCATTATTAACTTTTATTACATGAAATTTTTCAATAGGGATGTTACATTATTATCTCCGAGATTAATTTACCGACAACTTCCACAATTATTAGAGTAGTTGACAAAGTATTCAAAAAATATTATATTTGTCTTTGAATCTCCTTAACCAATAAAAAGTTCATTTATTTTCATTTCTATTACTTTGCAGTTCTCCTTAAGCTCGCAATTCATTCTAGACACTAGGTTTAAGTCGTGGATGAAATTTTAAAAAATGAAATGTGGATTCTTAAGTATCAACATCAAACATGAATGGACATATGCTCTACAACTACATCTAGAGAACCAACAGCAGGTGTCTCATGCAATACCATATGACTAACTACATCATTTTGTGGGAAGGAGCGAGCATGCAACTCTCTATACATTATCTTCTCAACAACTCTTTTCGACGATGTGAATTCCTTTGCCTTTGATGTTTTCCACGAAGATATGAAACAAACTATCATGCATACCCATCTCTATTTCCTTTTCAAGCAACACAATCCTCTCTATTCACACTGGCAGTTGTTCTTCACAACGATACAGTGGGCCGCCTCAATTCTTCTTACAAGTTTGTCCTCTGTTGTTGCATTCTCGACAGATAAATCAAATTGACAAGAAGCGAGGACTTGTTCGATGACAGGCATCATTGATGTTTCTACCTCTTCAACACTATTGGTGGTTGATTGACATTTTCATCGTGGTTGATTGACATTATCTTTCTCAAATTATTGTTATTTTTTTATTTTCTTTTAAAAAAAATTATTTATATGTATTCTTATTAATATTATTTATATATAAATTGTAATTAGAAAATTTATATAAAATAAAAATATGTGGTTGTATTATAGAATTGAATTACATTGAAAATAATTTGTTTGTCTAAAGTTTGAAAATAATTTATTTTTCAAGATGTTCTTCCTAAATCTTCTATTCCTTCGTTATATCTTTGCACCTTTAGGGGCAATTTCTAGTTTAAACACTAACACATCATAATCATGATCAATTTGGTCAAAGATAGTGAACATAAAGATCATGTTCAACCATGATAATTGATATGCATTATCTTTAACATGCTTACAATTAAGCATAAACATATATCTAGAGTCATCATGATGACATAGAAAAATATATTTAGCCTTTGTAGTCAACCTTTGAATTCGATGTATAAATAGTCAACCATGGTCAATGTTTATCAACTATATGTTTACCATACTCAATGGTAGTCAACATTGTTTACTCATACTCATCCTTAGTCAAACATGGTCACCATGGTCAACCATGTTCACCCATGGTAAACCATGGTCAATCATGGTCAAAGATGGTCAATCACACTCAATGATATCCAACATTGTTAACTCAGAGTCATCCTCAATCAAACATGGTCAACCATGGTTAATCATGGTGAACCTTGTTCAGTCTTTGCATTGTGATAAACATTGGTTAGATATGAAAATAAAACATGGTTAATAATTCTAAATTATGGTCAACCATAGTTTATAAAATCAATCATGGTCAACCATTGTTAATGATGGTTAACCATTTTCCAACGTCACATTTTGATAAAGATTACCTGAATATGAAAATCAATCATTGTCTCAACCATGGTCTAATGTCGCATTATGACAAAGATTGTCATAATATGATAATCATGGTTAACCATGGTCAACCATGGTCAACCTTGGTCAACCATGTTCAACCATGTTTTATAAAATGAAACATGGTCATCCATGGTCAATCATGGTCAACCATGGTCGAATGTTGCATTGTGACAAAGATTGTCTTGATATGAAAATAAACCATGGTTAAACATGGTTAACCGTGGTCCAACATCGTATTGTGATGAGGATTTTCTAAATATGAAAATGAACCATGGTCAACCATGTTTATTTTAGTGTTTATAATATTTATCTTAGGGTTTAAACCTTGGGTTTATAATACTAGTCCCTTGGGTTTAATATTAATCCCTTGGGGTTTCAGTATTAATCCCCTCGGTTTAATGTTCCCTTGTGTTTATAATATCTATCCCTTGGGTTTATAATATCTATCCCTTGGGTTTATAATATCAATCATGGTCAACAATGGTCAATCATACCCAACTATGGTCAACCATGGTCGAATGTCACATTGTGACAATGATTGTCTCAATATGAAAATCAACCATGGTCAACCATAGTCCAACATCGCATGGTGACAAAGATTGTCTCCATATGAAAATCAACCATAGGAAAGCATGGTCAACCATGGTCCAATGTTGCATTGTGACAAGGATTATCTCAATATGGAAATCCACCATGGTCAACCATTTTTATTTTAGGGTTTATAATATGTATCTTAGCATTTATATACCTTGGATTTTGTTGTGAAGGTAAATCCCCTCTGCGGATAGAGGTGATCCCTCTAGCCCAATGAGTGGGTCTAACAACAAACTAAACTAACTAACATACACTTTCCTAGATTATGCTTGATAAATGTAGAGAGAAGGAGAAACCTACCTCACTCTGATGCTAATTGCTCAATCCTTTGAGGATGATTTTAATTCTTTCGCTCCAGGCCTCGCTCCTTACTTGTTCTTCACGCTCGAGTATCTGCAAGTAAGATCAAAGAGATATGAAAAATACAAGAGAATATATGGCATACATCAAACATAAAATACTTAATAGATCAAGGAGTATTAAGCTAAAAGCATAAACATTTACACAATAATGGAAAGTGAACATCGGATGTATATATTATTAAGCTAAAAAGGGAAGCATATAAATTATGCCTTGATGTCGGAGACCTCCTTTTGGTGGATGTCCAAGTCCAAGAAAATTCTCTTCGAGCACTCCTCCAAGCTAGAATGTGTAGCATTGTTATATGGAATTTGCATCTACGAATAAACACATTTTCCCTAGGTGGGTAGCTACACCTAAAACAACAAAAAGAAACTAGTTTAACCTTTTCCTATAGTAGATAGATGAGATGAAGGAACTTACTTGTAGTCTTTCGCTTCCTTAATTGCCTTTGAATCTCTCCCATTGCTCCAACTTGAACTAAACCTACTCAATTGGTACATGTATCAAGAGAAATAGAAACAACAAACGATCAAAGCATACATGATCTATCTATTATAATCCAATGGAATCGAAGGCATTGAAACACATAATCATCATAGATATGAACAATAATATGAGAAAAGGAATAATCTCTTTATTAATAAAAGGAAGAGTATCACTCAATACAGTTTGATCCTGTGCCACTCCTCCAGCTTCAGGCCAACCCTCGCCCCATCAAAAGCACACTACTCCAGCAACATAACATTGCTTGACATGAACTCAAATCTCAAACCAACAGAATTTCCTTACAAACTTCAGATTCTAGCCCCTTGATCACTATGATGAGTGCTCAATTTATATGAAATGGAGGTGGTTTTGTCATAAATGAGGGTATTGAATGGCTTCCAAACTTGGAATTAGTTTCCATGGAGTAAGGGATGAGAGGATATGAGGTTAATGGATCCTTAGCCTATCCAATTTCGAGCTTATAGGAGGAGATAAGAAATGGGATCCTTCTAGAATCATCTTGAATCAAGGAATATTGCCAAAACCCTATGCAAATTTCGCTCAATCTCACCTAGCATAGGTCAAAGAGGGCCTAAGTGCACTACAGTGCAGGCAAGAAGGAGGCATTTCAACAATGGTTCAAGCCAGGAAACTTTCATATAAGGAGGCATTCAATGTGATGACTTGTTTAGGGCATGTAACAACTGAATTAGGATTTGATGAGCCCTAATGGTATTGATCTAAATATCGAGAGTGATGTGCCCAAATAGACTTGTAACAAGAATGTAAGCATAATATCAATATAGGGATGCAACAATCAATGACCAACCATTTGAGGATGGGAAGGAGTGAATTTATAGAAAGGGAGAGGGAGTTAAGGATCCACAAAAGAGGGAGGAAGGTCCACATCTCAAGGGGAAATTCCATTATAATAACATCAATAGGTCTAAATGGGAAAACTCGACCATATCAACAACAACCAATATCCAGCTCGTTTTCATAAAGGTTCTAGTGCATGAAGCTTCTCCTCTAGTTTGGGAAAACCTGCAAGAAGAGGTTTAGCGCAAGTTTTTCTATGAAAAATCGCGCTGGAAGCGCTAGTGTATAACTGTGCAACCTTCCATCAGCACATGTAGGAAATCAAACAAAATGCATTGATGCTAAAATTTGGGTTTTTAGTAAACCTTCTTCAAAATGGATTCAGGGCAGTTTTTCTTTGATTCTTCAGGGAGGTTTTGGTATGTATATCATGATGGATATCTTGCACAATAGCCAATGTTTTGGCACTTCAAGATATGGAACAGGAAGTGAACATGAGGCATAACAAAATATTGTGTAACATAGGATTTTTTTGGGAAGGTAAATCCCCTCCGCGGACAAAAGCGATCCCTCTAGCCCAATACGTAGGTCTAGCAATAAACTAAACTAACTAACATACACATTCCTAGCTTATGCTTGATAAATGCAGAGAGAAGGAGAAACCTACCTCACTCTGATGTTAATCGCTCAATCCTTTGAGGATGATTTTGATTGTTTTACTCTAGGCCTCACTCCTTACTTTTTCTTCACGTCCGAGTACGTGCAGGGAAGATCAAAGATCTATGCAAAATACAAGAGCATATATGGCATACATCAAACATAAACTACTTAATAGATCAAGGAGTATTAAGGTAAAAGCATAAACATTTACATAATTATGGAAAGTGAACATCAAATGTATATATTATTAAGCTAAAAATGGAAGCATACAACTTATGCCTTGATGTTGGAGACCTCCATTTGGTGGATGTCCAAGTCCAAGAAAAGACACTTCAAGCACTCCCTCTCCAAGGTAGAATGAGTATCATGTAAGCATAATCTTAGTATAGGGATGCAACAATGAATGACCAACCATTTAGGAATGGAAGGGAGTGAATTTATAAGAAGGAGAGGGATTCAAGGATCCACAAAAGATGGAGGAAGTTCCACATCTCAAGGGGAAAGTCCATGATGATAAGATCAAGAGGTCCAAATGGGAGAGCTCGACCATATCAACAACAACGAATATCCAGCTCGTTGTTCTCGAAGGTTCTAGTGCACAAAGCTTTTCCTCCAGTTTTGGAAAACCTACCAGAAGAGGTTTAGTGCAGGTTTTCCTATGAAAACCCACGCTGTCAATGCTAGTGTATAACTTTGAAACCTACAACCATCACGGGCATCAGTGGAGCAAAAAATTCTAATGCTAAAATTTGGGGTTTTAGTCAACCTTCTTCAGAATGGATTCAAGGCGGTTTTCCTTTGATTCTTCGGGGAGGTTTTGGTCTATATATCATGATCGATATGTTCCACAGTAGTCAATGTTTTGGCACTTCAGGATATGGAGCAGGTAGTGAACAAGAGGTATGACAGAATATTGTGTAACAGATTCCCCCCTAAAGCATGAAGATAGAACATGGAGTGATGGAAGAGATGCTTTACAAGTCAGTGCAAGGATGAGAACATCATAGTCAGGAGACTTGAACGTCAAGCATATACATATACATATATCGGACATCTTTGATAATCATGCCTAATGATACATTAATATGTATCTAATTATACATGAATCTGCGGTATGGATGCAACCATCTAAATTAAAGGGATCATGTGTATGGATCCTCGGTATGGTCGTAGTCATCCGAATAAAAAAGGATCATGAATATGGACCCACATTATGGTCACAACCATCCGTCCAAAAGAAACATGTATAAAATCATGAATAACTCATAACTCCACACAACCTAAATTGTATCAAACAGAATCCAGAGTCTTGCGCTCCATATCGACCCAATCAATGTACAAATTCTAACATGTGAATAGATGTGTTGAAGATGAACATGATAGAAAACCACCTGAATACCTATCAATGATGTAAATTGTTAATAGTGAGACAGAAATGACCAATAATGGCAATGGCTCTCAAGATACAATTAGCACAATCCGCTACGAATAGTGAAGTTGAATTCGAACACTCGTGGCATAAAGTCAGACAATGTATAAACAATAAATAACTGAAGATAGAACTTCTCTTGAACCTATCGGTGACACGACTCCAAATTTTGGTAGTATTTGACTCAACATAGGATCAAAGGTCATGATGATGAAATAATATAGTCAAATGAGAGGCAAAATGGATTTATCAAACCCAGGAAGACAAGTGACCAAGTGAGGATGTCCCAAACCTGACATGAGCAACAGATGAGTGTCATGTTCAAGAGAAACATGTTGCCTTTACAAAATACAGGAGATGATCACTTTCACTTTTTCCCCCACCATTTCTATCGAGTACCCCATATATTTTTTATTTCAAGATTGAAGGGGATAGCATATGCTTGCCATAAGAGTTCATCCTTAGGATGAATCCATCCTAGTAAGTTTTACGAGATCTAGGAAGGAGAAACTCGGTCTCGTCATGGTGACAATTCCTACGTCGTTTATGTTTCACAAGTCTTATGAAGGTGAAACTCGGCATCTTTTTCATGTTTAGAAAGTTTGAAAAAGAAGCGAAAAAGAAAACTCCAAAGGTCCATTTTCATAAATCATCTCTTGAACCCAAACCTCTTAGCCATGTTTGACTGAGGTATTCGTTTTTTCTACAATAGTCTATCTCAGTCCAAAAAAGGGTTAAAATTATACCGAGTAGACATCATTTCATTTACTTTAACAAGCTCGAAATGAGAAGTACTCGACAATCTTTTCATTTTTCGAGAGTCGGAAAAGAGCTTAAAGATGACTCTAGGAGGTCGCTTTTTCATTTTATTTTTTATGAGTCCGAAAAAGTGATAAAATAAAACTTATTGAATCATTTAAGACAAATCACTGTCACTAAGAATAAATGACCTGTGGCTGCACAAGGAAATGCACATTACCGATTTCGAGGAAAAATATTAAAAAATGAGTGAAACATGCCCTAATTTGGTAAAAATATTATTTAAAACTTATAAATAGGGAAAAAAGTAAGTCATTTTTTACCATTTTACCAATTTGCAATTGTGAGAGCATTTTTACCTCATTTTACCTTGATTTTCAGGTAAGGAACACAATCAATCTGGGACACCATTCGTCGAGTCGCTTGTTGCAGATAAGATATTTGTCCCTTCCCTTCATTTTAGTACTCATTTCATGCATTTTCATCTATAGGGTAGGCTACAAGGAGGACTTAAAAATTCATATCGTGCGTGACCAGCACAGGTTTCACCCATCAGACTCGCGCACTCACCCTGTGGTCAATTATTCCCTCACACAGGCACTGCAAGAAAATTCATAAACAGATGAGTTGGCACCGAGGTAAAAATTTTAAAGTGAAATCCTCCATGTAAAATAGTTTATCTTGGATTTTGTCTGCATGGAAGCTCATGAAATGTTGGTTTATTGATTTTCCACAAGATAAACAGTCCAAAATGGTGATTGAATGGAAAAAAAGGGGACATGAAGCTAAAGACCATTAGGCTATGCAAGATCAAGATTGTGTTGATGCCCTACGAGCATGTGGATTTCTAAAGTTCTCCATGATTCTTGGGATAAGATCCTAGCCTGAGTTATTGCAACACTTGATCAGTTGGTGGGATGTAGATCGCCAACTATTCATGTGTGGGGATCAAGAGCTCAAAATAGAGGTCGCAAACATCTATTTCATCACAGGGTTGTATAGAAAGGTACAACGGGTACAGTTGTCTGGATCACACATTGGAGGAGAGAGCATGGATATGCTCATTGTGAGTCATTGTCCGGGGGCCAAGAAGACCCACAGTGGGAAAATTGACATAAAGACCATTACCAACCTCCCACTACAAACAATCCTACACACCATGGTCTGAGTAGTTGGGGCTCAAGCGTTGCATGAGGCAACAAAGTCTCATTTCCAGTATGCAATCAAGTGTCTGAATCCCATAGTTTTCAATTGGAGTGAGGGTTTTTTTGGTGTGCATGAAGTGCCAACTTACCAAGTGCAAGTCAGGGAATCTGAAATAAATTGGTTTTGGATCATTTTTTGGTGACATTCATCTTGGAATGTGTGCCTTTGTTTCATTGTCAGTGGTTGGAAGTTGATCCACCAATGCCCAAAGATCCACGATTACTCAGATGGGGAGAGTTGATGCCTCGACATGGAGGCGACCAACAAATGTCATTCCCTCTGGCATTTTTTGGATGGCTACATCAACAGCTAATCATGGTTGATGATTTGGTGTATGCAGGTACAGATTTCCAAGGAGATCCAGATCTTCCACTTCCTCTAAGGGCATAGTGGACCAATTTAGGTAAAAATTATTTTTGAAGTTTTTGAAGTTTTTATTTTTTTATATATGTGTCCTAAGATTTGACTTATCATGTTTTGCAAATGTGGGACCAGAGATACCTTTGGGGTTTCTCCAATAGCCAGGAGAGTGGCACACTAGATTAAGGAGGCTCCTTATGAGGAGGGAGAAAATCCTATTGTCGAGGTAGAGCATAACCTGGAAGTTTTAGCAAGGGGCATTCCAGAATATGCCTCAATCAATGAGGTTCCATTACGCTACCAAAGGCACACTGTAGGGGTTTCCACCACACTGTGTCGAATGTTGGGCTGAGTCATTAGGGCTATTTGACGTTATCATAAGCACCATGTGGGTGAATATCCAACTCGATTTTACTTTTTTCATTGTTATAGGCTTATAAAGCCATGTGTCTCAAAACACAGAATTTGTTATTTTGATGTAACAAACTCTTTTGCAAACACTATATATATATATAATATATATATATTATATATATATATGTATGTATGTATGTATGTGTTGTATGTATGTATGTATGTATGTATGTATGTATGTATGTATGTATGTATGTATGTATGTATGTATGTATGTATGTATGTATGTATGTATGTATGTATGTATATATATATATGTATGTTATATATTATATTTATATGTATGTTTATTGTATTTATTATATATGCATTGGCTAACTATGTGTTAGATATACATTTGTGAAATTTAAATCATAAGGCATCACATATTAAACATGGTAAACATATACATACATATATATATATATATATATATATATAATATATTATATATATATATATATATTTATATATATATATTATATATATATAATATATATATATATATAATATTATATATATATATATATATATATATATGTATGTTTTATATATATAATAATTACATACATAATAATACTTATACAACCCACACACACACCACCACAACACACCACCATATATTAATATATATAGATTTTTTATGTTTACCATGTCTAATATGTGATGCTTTATGATTTTAAATTTTCACAAATGTATATCTAACACATAGTTAGCCAATGCATATATTAATGTGTTCATGCATCTTGGAATGTGATGATAAGTAATAAAATCAAATTCTTGTTCCAATAGACGAACTCGCAAATAAATTCTCAAAATTTTATGGTTTCTAACTGAATATTATCCATTAAGTTGTAGTACAATGATATGTGAATCAAGTTTTACGATTAACTAGCTAATGCCAAAAGCAATATCTTCGACAAAATCTTGATGACCACATTATATTTGGCAATGTTATTAGTCATATGACCTAAACATATACCTTGTAAATTCCTAAGTCACCATTAGGGTCATAGATTTCCCATGCAATGCCAAATAGATTTCATGTACTATGACAAGCACCATCAACAAAACCGACGTAACCGTTGGATGACATCTACAAACCAAGTAGAGCATGAGGTAAGCATAGGAAAACATTTGAAAAAGCAATCTCACATGCCAAAACCACACTACACACTAATTAAAACACACTAATGTACATAAGTATTTACACATATAATCACGCATAATACTTCTTTAGGTAAAACCCGTTTCGGGGCTCAGCCAAAGAATTTCCTTCATAGTCTACTAACTCATAGGCACCTTTTTGTAAAACTCATTTGACAATGTACAACCCATTCCACATTGGTTTGAATTTCCTAGCTCCCAATTCGTCACTAGCTTGATCATAAAGAAAGACTAAGTCACCCTCATCAAAAATGTAGGGAGAAACAGTTCTATTGTATTGAGCCTTAACTCATTTCTTCTGGGCTTCAATTACTAACACTGCAAAGCAGCAAGTTTCATCGAGCCTTTCGAGGTGAAGTAACTGTTCCTCATCATGTGAGGTATATGGGAGTAATTCAACAGCTAGTTTTAGTGAGGGAATTTCACACTCAATTGGAAGAGTTGCCTCTAGACCATACACTAGCTGAAAGGGTGTGAATCTAGTGGCAGTCTTAGCTGTAGTTCAGTAAGCCCAAAGAGCTAAAAATAACATAAGATGCCAATTTTATTTATGCATCCCAATGGTGTGTTGAAGCATAGTAACCAACACTTTATTTACTGCTTCAACCAAGCCATTGGCTTGTGGATAATAAGGATTTGAGTTGTAGTGACGCAAACCCAACCAAGCAGTGAGCTATGCCATCATGTAATTTTAGAAATGAGATCCATGATTAGTAACTATGGCTTGAGGGACACCAAATCAAGCTATGACATGGTTGAAAATAAATTGAGCAATAGTTTCATCGTTAACATCACGTGTGGGCATCGCCTCAACCCATTTAGTGAAATAATCAACAGTGACCATGATATAACCATTCCCATCAGCAAAGCGAGGGTTACATGTCATGAAATCAATACCCAATTTAGAAAAGGTTCCGACAGTAAAAATAGGGTGTAGGGATGCCGGTGGGGCACCCTGTTTACGGCTGTAAATCTGGTAGGCATGACATTTTTGGACTACTAAAATGCAATATTTAAATTTTGAAGGCTAGAAATAACAGGCGCGAAGGATTTTCTGAGCATTAACATACCCTGACATGTGACCACCATAGGCCCTAGAGTGGCAGTCATTTAGGACTCTCTTAGCTTCTTAGTGTGTCAAACATCTACAAAGGATGGAATCAACACCAACATGGTAAAAAGTATCGCCAATGATTTGATATGGTTGTGACTGATGTCGAATGCGACGGCGTTCAAAATTGGACAACTCTGATAAAAAAATTTGGGTTTGGAGATGGATAATAATATCTTTGTACCATGGGTTAAGAGTGTTGATGAGAAAGAGAGTCTTGTCAGGAATGAGCTCATCAAAAGTCATAGATGTGGTTGCGGAGGGAAGGTCACAAATTAACTCAGTAAAAATCAGTGACTTCATTGATTTGGTTGTAGAAACTCCAAATCAAACTCCTGAAGGATAACAATCCACTTAGAATATTTTCCCCCCAACAATTGACGAGTCAAGATGTAGGTCATGGGGTCGCTATCAACAATCACAATAGTTTTCCAAAAGAGAATATAGTGTCAAAAGCATTTAACAACGTGAACAACTGCTAAAGAAAGTTTCTCGACATGGGCATATCGAATTTCGGTATCAATAAGATTCCAACTTAAGTAGTAGATCATGTGTTTGTTTCCATCATCATCATCTTGCACCAGTACCATGGAAATAGTACTATCTGTTGTGACCAAGTACAAGAAGTAATCACGGTGATAGTTGGGGGATGCAGCAAAGGAGAACTAATGAGGGTGTTCTTTAATGCATCGAAATAATTTTGAGCGATTTCATCCCAAATAAATGGGATCCCCTTTTTCAGGAAACGAGTAAATCCCTTAGCAAGTTCAACATAATTGGGTACAAAAAAACAAAGGAAATTAGCTTTCCCTTGCAAGCTATGCAACTGATGAAAAGATGACAGAGGGGGTAAATTTACAATGGCATCAACTTTTAGGGGGTCAAGATGCCTTCCTTAGATACCATAAACCATAGGAGACGACTAGATTCAATGTAGAAGACACACTTATGTGGATTTAGACAAATATTGTAGTGTCTACAGCGAAGAAAAATTGCTCGTAGGTGGTCAGGGTGATCATGGCGCTTAGTAAAATGAGTCAGTAAATCATCAAGATATGGTTGAACAATGTGTTTGATGTCATTAAAAGCATACTACATCACTCGTTGGAAGTTAGCTCCAACATTTTTTAGACAAAAAGGGAGTTTCTTGTAGGCAAAGGTTCCCATGAACAGATAAAAGCAATTTTATGTTAGTCGGCGGGAAGAATGTTAATTTGGTTGTAGTAGAAAAACCATCCATAAAAGAAAAAATCTCACTCTCGACGCATTCATCAATGATTTGATAGATAAAAGGAGTTGGATAATTGTCTTTTGGACACACCTGATTGATATCATAGTAATCAACACAAATACGAATAGTCCCTTGTTTTTTTAATCACGGGGAAAATGTTTGAAACCCAATATGCCAATGGAATGGGGTAAATGAAACCAGCCTTTAGAAGTTTTTCAACCTCTCCCTTTATAGTAGCTGCCTTTCTAGGGTGCACTAGACTAAGTCGCTAAGGAACAAGCTTCACATCTAGATAGGTAGGAATTTCATGCACAAATATACTTGGATATATCTCAAGCATTTATTCATATGACTAGGAAAAGACATCACAAGATTCCTTAAAAAGGACAGTGTAAATCTTGATCACATATAGAGAAAAAGAAACCTCGACATGGATGTTCTCAAAAATTCATGGTTTAACAAAAATGTCGATAGGCATTGTATCAGTAATGTTCCCCATGTTTCCCTCAGACAAAACTTCATGCACAAAAATGGGTGTTTGAAGTGGATGGGTGATTGTACGAGAAACAAAGGTATCTAAACATGGAAATCTCTCTGAGACTCAGGAGAAATGAGGAATGATGATGAGCATAATTCCAAGGAGTTTCCTCAAGAGGCATAACCTCAGTGATACTCTCGTTAGTGGGAAATGTCCCATTCAAGGGATCCGAGAATCCCGAGAACCAAGCCAAGGGGACTGTGAATATGCATCTAGATGCATAATAAGAGTAGCATGACTTTCATAAGTGACCATTGAAGCCAAAACAACATCTTGATAGGCTTGTTCTACTGGTATGAGGAACATGACATCGCCAAAAGAATCATCCTAATCAGGATGAGGAACGATCCAAGGATCGTGAGAAGTGGAGATCATGTTGTCGAAAGCGACATTTGGAGGTGGGAGGGAAAAAGTTCCCATAAGAGCAGAGTCTTTGAAAAGACCCACCCCAACACTCTCATAAGGGATGTCAGTATTTCCCATATATGGCACATTTCCATTTGAAGAACCAAAAGAGAAAAAGGTTAACTGATCAACAATGACTATTTTCCCCTCATGAGGAAAACGGAGCACAAGGAACAAAGAAGAAACCATGCAAAACATAGCATGAATCCAACTTTATCTAAGTAGAAGGTTATAATTCAAATTTGCATCAACAACTTCTACTTATAGGTCAACTTTTTCCCTTCCAACATGATGGGAAAGCTCGTGAGAATACCGTAAGGACGCGATCCTCTGTCATCAAATGATTCTAAGGTGTTCAGAGACTAGTTGAGAGGTGGAGAACCTAAAGCTTTCCAGCATGAGACAAACATGATGCAGGTGGAAGCACCCTCAGCAATCACAGTCCGATGAATTGTCTTCCCTTTAATAACAACTTGGATTAAGAAAACTAGTTGATGGGGAAGGCATGGAACATGATTTTCCAGGTCAAAGGTAATCATAATCGAATAGGTAGGGTCAATTTCTCCTATAGCGGATAGTAATTCTTTCCAATGTGATGGACAACTCTGGAGAACTTCCAAGGTAGACATCATCGAAGGCGCTTGAGATAAATATTCGACAATATTGTAATGATGGGCAGCTCGCACATTTGGATTGTAAGATGATTTCTGAAGGACACCCTTGGGAGGTGGTTGGATAACGGAGTCATTACTAGGTCTCTCAATATGAAGATGACCAGAACTGGGTGGAGTAGAAGTAGAAGGTGTATCAGTAACTTCTTTCTCCATAGTCTTTTTGGGAGGAGTCGGATAGTCTTTTGAACAAGTGGTGATAGAAATAGGTATTGTGCCACTCATATAAATTTGATAACTGAAGATGTAGAAGATTGTGGTTGTTCTACCAATTGGGTCTATTGTGATGGAAAAGTTTCTTTCAGTATAGTCGGTGTCCTTTAAGTGCCTTTTAACAAGCAACTAACTTCCACACGATGGGGATAATCCTTGGTATAGTGATATTCCTCACAAATGAGGAAAGGATGTTTGGGCTTACGTTTAAACGCATCATCAGCAGATGATTTTGGAGGATCCTATTTTGGGATATCATATTTTTCTTTTCCATTACCCTTCTTTTTACCTTTTGAGGTTTTGTCTATCATGATATACTAAATGGAATTAACCTCAGAGGTTTTACTAGGATTTGGGGAGGGATTCGAAGGAGGATTGGATATAGTAGTTAAAACAAATTTTTGCTTCAAAGAATATTTACTAGAAGTTTGAGTCATTGATCCAATAATACCATTGGCAGGTGGCACATATGGAGGTTTAGAATATGTTGGATCCATAGATTGTCTTGGAGCATTAGAGAAGAGATCATATAACGTACTAGATTGGGAATATAACAAATCTAAACATTTGGCATGGGAAATGGCTTGGTCTTCGGTTACACAACCTACCATAGCTATGTCCTTGGAAATTTTAATGATGAATTATTTGGTAAACGATTCAATTAACATCATATCAGGTATATCAAACTTGATAAGGCAACGCAGAATCATCCATTCATGGATTTGATTAGAGATGTGGGTAGCATTATTTTGTTTCAAAGACGTAAGCAGATGGGTACCAATTTCATATTGAACCGATAACTCGAAGTGAGTAAGGAAGGTCGTTGCCAAAGGATTTAAGTCTTGATAGCAACTTCGAGGTAAATCGATGTACCATTTCACAACAGCACCTGTCAAGGTTCGCTGGAAAATATGTAGATGAATAGAGTCTTGAACCCTAGAATTGGATGAACACCATAAATGGTAAGTCATCATGTGGGCCTGTGGGTCTTCTCCAAACTTTCCTTCAAATTTCGTAAAATTTCCAAGAATCTTAGAAGGCACCAGAGGCCAATATGGTGAATGAGGTATTGGATCATTAGTGAGTCTTGACACATGTGGTGGTTCCAACGTTGCTAGAAATGGAAATTGCGGATTGAAAGGCATGGGATGCCTTTGATAAAGCCCAGCTTGTGGATTCCATCCTTATTGGTATGGGTTCTACCCCCAAGTGGTGGATTTTGACCATAAGGAGCTTGATATTTTCGCCACTAAGAGGTATGATTTGTGTACAAAGGTGAACTTCGCCCAACAAAGGTGGTTTTTGACCAAGGTAAGGTTGATACTAACCCACCATGGGTCGTTGAGAACCATAAGGTGGATAAACAACTTGTGAAGCATATGGATTATAAGGTTGTTGTTGCAACTATTAACCTTGGTGGTAACTTTGTTAGCCCTGCTACTGCAGGGGTTGACCTTGTGGCTATAAGGGTTGGGCTTGTCGATACAAGGGTTGGTTTTGCTACTGTAAGGGTTTTCCTTGTTGCTGCAATGGTTTTTTAAAATCCCTTGTTGCATATAAGGTCCTTAGTGTACATAAGGTTGTTGTTGTTGGAAATTTCCTTATGGAATTTTCTGAGTTCCAGGTTGGTATTGATAAGTTCCAGCTTGAAATTGACCAAATGCCCCAAATGAGGGATCTGAACCAGGATGCATTTGGGGGACTTACTGTTGAGTAAAAGGTGAATTTTGAGGTTATTGTGAGCCATATAGAGGGTACAGTTTCTAGTAGAGTATAAGGGTCGAAAGAGGTTGTTGATATGGGATTTGGCCTGATCTAGATGGAATTAATGATCCACTAGGATAAGGTACACTTCCAACATTTTGATTAGTTCTGATAGCGTGTGTTTGAGATGCACTCACATAAGTTCCACCTAAAATAGGAGGTACATATGGAGAAGGTGGTTTCTTCCCCCCATGCAGTGGGATAGGTGGTGGCACTTATTGTCCACTTAATGGAGGACTTGAGGAACTTATCGGGACATTAATTGCCCCAACCATAATTGTTGGTTGTAATGGAACTGAAGAAACTGCAGTCTGTAGGGAATTTGAGAGGCCACACTTGAAACAAATAGGCTAGAAGTAGGAATGGCACCCGATGACAAAATGGTATGGTGATAAAGTGAAGGCGCACTTGGAGTATCTAAAACCAATGTAGCCAAATAGGTATAACTAGATGGAAACAAAGGTTCATTGCTTTCAGACGGTGGTGGAGGTGCAAAAATTCCCACATATGGATAACCTTCTGATAGAAAGTCATATTCAGAATCATTGTCAACACCAAGAGTATGAGTGGCTGAGACTTCTGGAGGACCTCGAGGAGAGGTTGGAAACTCACCTTCCGATGCCATGGATGGAAACAGTTGGTGAGGGGGAATCCGAGATGATCATGGAGATAACTCCAAAGGCACACAAGGATTTTCATATGGACTATACGGTTATTGAGGAGATATGATCAATGGATCACAAAGTAGATTCGGAAGGAATAAAATAAACCTTTGTGGGCTCTCAAGAGTTTCTAGATCATATTCCTGAGATGATAAGTCTCAAGGTGGAGGACGAGAATCAAGAGGTTGAATACTCGAGATAATTCCGAGTTCAAGACCTTGGTATTCAAGTGACTGTGAAATCTTAGGATGAACTCCCTGTGATGACCCTTCAGTGTCAGATGATGAAGGGGAAATGTAAGGTGAACCTGGTGGTTTAGCCACGATGACCTTTTCTCAAAAAATAATAAGGGGTTGTTGATTGGAGCCTATAATTAAAATTTACTATTAATTAAGAAATATGAGGCCAAGGATAGGGTGTACTAGGCAAGAGGTTTTACCAAGTATCCGTGAACCGTTATATACACCTTAGCTGAAACCAAGGACTTTAACATACGATGATCGATCTCCCTGAATGTTGTGTTCGGTGTATCACATCTACAAGGCAGCTAACTCGGTTACCTGTAGCTAAAGGATAGCAACCTAGTGAGGTCTCCCAATATATACTCAATGGTATGTGGAGCACAAGTTTATGTTAGCATTGTCTAATGCATAGTCATTTGGTGAGAGCATTCCCATATACTTGCCACACTAGGGTGCCTTTGATATACCCAAGGATATTGGAGAACCTCTAATATATTTACGTACTGGAATGGGATTTCACTCCGAGATACAATGCAGGCAGTTAATGATAGTTGCTAGGTCTATAGACACAGGAACACGTCTCTAGCCTAGACCTCTAAATGTTTGTGTTAAGTTCCAAATTCTTCTTTGGTTAATTCAGTAAATTTTAATGTTTTTCTTGAATTATGTTTCAATTTTGGGCTCAAACGATGTCGGTTGAATCCTAGAATGCAACTATATGAGAAAAGGAAACTTTTCATTTCAATGAATTCTATACTAGCAAGGGAAGAGATTTCAATCAATTAATGCATCAAACAATATGCCTCCACTAACTTTTCCAAATGCAACATGCAAGAGAAAAACTATGCTTCGCTTTCACTAATGAACATGAAATCTATTGAAAGAAAAAAACGACTTTTACTTTACTAATATGCACTTTTTCTAAATGATGTTCTCTTTGATTTTCAGATGCCCTAACGCAATTAAGCTTCAACTAAAGAAAAAATTGAAATTTTTTATTCAAAAAGCTCCTAATGCAAATGATGCACCAATCAAAGCAACACCAAATCCAAAAATACTCAATGAAAATGTCTTCCACTTTTTCTTTCAAATAGATAAGCAAATACACCCATTTAAGTTTGTAACCCAAACAATGTAATCTACGCTTAATGAATTACAAAGATGAATTTAAAATGCAAGAAGACCTAGTACAAATGAAATGAAACATTGCACAAGACAAAACAAAACTAATGCAAATCAATGTTTCAAATGATTTTACCAGATAAACAAACCCAGACAAACAATAAACCACAGACTCAATGACACTCAGAAGCAACAAGAGATAATCAAATGACCTATAAACCCTAAAATCAATCCAATTGCACTCAAAAACTTGAAATTTCAAAAAAGTAAGAATTTGATAATGAAATCAGGTGATCAATCAAAACATCAATAAATCCAATCATGCTTGACAAAACAAGACCTAAGGGGCTCATACACACTGGAGTTTAACAGACAAAACCTTAAGTTTTTCTCCAATCTCAGAGTTCAGTGCAGTTGTTATGGACAAACTAGCGTTGAATAGTGGATCAGTGCTATTGTTTTAAGAGAAAGCGCATTGGAAACATGAATCTCAGAGAAAAAAAATGTGTTGGGAAAGGGATAAGGAAAAAAATAAAACAAATTCCACAAAAAATTCTAGAATAAGCACTCTAAGATAGAAACCAGTGATTTTGCAGACCTATATAGACCCAAACTAACTGAGAACACGATGGTCGGTCAAATTGATCAAGGTATCAATTGACAAAAGAGGATGAAAAGGCTATAGCCTCCCCAGTGGAGTCACCATTTTTTTATGAAGGTAAATCCCCTCTATGCACAAAAGTGATCCTTCTAGCCCAATGAGTGGGTTTAGCAACAAACTAAACAAACTAACACACACATTCCTAGCTTATGCTTGATAAATGCAGAGAGAAGGAGAAACCTACCTCGCTCTGATGCTAATCGCTCAATCCTTTGAGGATAATTTTGATTCTTTCACTCCAAGACTCGCTCCTTACTTGTTATTCACATCCGAGTACCTTCCAGGAAGATCAAAGAGCTACGAAAAATACAAGAACATATATGGCATACATCAAACATAAACTACTTAATAGATCAAGGAGTATTAAGCTAAAAGCATAAACATTTACATAATTATGGAAAGTGAACATCATATTTATATATTATTAAGCTAAAAAAGGAAGCATACAACCTATACCTTGATGTTGAAGACCTCCTTTTGGTGGATGTCCAAGTCCAAGCGAAGACTATTCAATAACTCCTTCTCCAAGCTAGAATGGGTAGCATGTAAGCATAATCTCAGCATGGGGATGCAACAATCAATGACCAACCATTTGGGGATGGAAGGGAGAAGAAGTTATGGATCCAAAAAAGAAGGAGGAAGGTCCACATCTCAAGGGGAAATTCCAGGATGATAATATCAATAGGTCCAAATGGGAGAGCTTGACCATATCAACAACAACCAATATCCATCTCATTGTCCGTGAAGGGTCTAGTGCACAAAGTTTCTCCTCTAGTTTGGGAAAACCTACCAGAAGAGGTTTAGGGCGGGTTTTCCCATGAAAACTCATGCTAGAAACGCTAATGTATAACTGTGCAACCTACCATCAGCACAGGCAAGCAATGGAGAAAAATGGGTTGATGCTAAAATTTGGGTTTTTAGTCAACCTTCTTCAGAATGGATTCAAGGCAGTTTCCTTTAATTCTTCAGGGAGGTTTTGGTCTATATATCATGATGGATATGTTGCATAGTAGTCAATGTTTTAGCACTTTGAGATATGGAACAAGAAGTGAACAGGAGGTATGACAAAATACTGCATAATATATTTATAAACTTTATCCCTTGGGTTTATAATATCAATCCATTGGGTTTATTAATCTAAGAGTTCATATTCCTAGGGTTTATTAATCTAAGGGTTCATATTCCTAGGGTTTAATATTATCCCTTAGGTTTATAATTCGTTGGGTTTTTAGTATATAAAAATCAACCATGGTTAAGCATGGTCAACCATGGTCAACCATGGTTAACCATGTTTATTTTAGTGTATATAATATTTATCTTAGGATTTATATAACTTAGGTTTATAATATTAGTCCCTTGGGTTTAATATTATTCCCTTAGGTTCATCATCCTATGGGGTTTTAGTATTAATCCCTTGGTTTCATAATCCTATGGGGTTTTAGCATTAATTCCTTGGGTTTATAGTCAATCATGGTCAGCCATGGTCAACCATGGTCCAACGTCGCATGGTGACAAAGATTGTCTCGATATGAAAATCAACCATGGTAAAGCATGGTCAACCATGGTCTAACATTGCATTGTGACAAAGATTATCTCAATATGGAAGTCCATCATGGTTAACCATGGACTCAATAGGAGAATCAATCATTGTCTCAACCATGGTCCAACGTCGCATTATGACAAATATTATTTCATTATGATAATTATGGTAAACCATGGTAAATCATGGTAAACCTTGGTAACCCATGTTTTATAAAACCAAACATCATCATCCATGGTCAATCGTGGTCAACCATGGTCGAACATCACATTGTGACAAAGGTTGTCTTGATATGAAAATCAACAATGGTTAAGTATGGTCAACCATGGTCTAATGTCGCATTGTGACAAGGATTGTCTCAATATGAAAATCAACCATGGTCAACCATGTTTATTTTAGCATTTACTTTGGGTTTATAATATTATTCCCTCGGTTTAATATTATTCCCTTGGGTTCATAATCCCTTAGGCTTTTAGTATTAATCCCTTTGTGTTTATTATTCCCTTGGGTTTATAATAGCAATCCCTTAGGTTTATAATACAAGCCATCATCAACCATGGTCGAATGTCACATTGTGACAATGATTGTCTCAATATGAAAATCAACCATGGTCCAATGTCGCATTATGAGAAAGATTGTCTCGATATGAAAATCAATCATGGTCAACCATCATTCAACATTGCATTGTGACAAGGATTGTCTCAATATGGAAATAAACCATGGTCAACCATGTCTATTTTAGGGTTTCCAATATTTATCTTAGGGTTTATATACCTTGGGTTTATAACTTTATCCCTTGGGTTGATTATTCTCTTGGTTTATAATATCAATCATGTTCAACCATGGTAAATCATACCCAACTATTGTCAACCATGGTTGAATGTTGCATTGTGACAATGGTTGTCTCAGTATGAAAATCAACACTGGTCCAACGTCGCATGGTGTTAAACATTGTCTCAATATGAAAATAAATGATGGTAAAGCATGGTCAACCATGGTCCAATGTTGCATTGTGACAAGGAATATCTAAATATGGAAATTCACCATGGTCAACCATGTTTATTTTAGGGTTTATAATATTTATCTTAACGTTTATATACCTTGGATTTATAATTTTTATCCATTGGGTTTATAATATTAATTCATTGGGCTTATTAATCTAAAGGTTCATATTCCTAGGGTTTAATATTATTCCCTTAGGTTTATAATCCCTTGGGTTTTTAGTATATGAAAATCAACCATGGTTAAGCATGGTCAAGCATGGTCCAACATCGCATTATCACAAGGATTATTTCAATATGAAAATCAATCATGGTCAACCATTGTTAACCATGCTTATTTTAGTGTTTATAATATTTATCTTAGGATTTATATACTTTGGTTTATAATATTAGTACCTTGGGTTTAATATTATTCCCTTGGATTCTAATCCCATGGGGTTTTAGTATTAATCCCTTGGGTCTATTATTGCCTTGGGTTTATAATATCATTCATGGTCAGCCATGGTCAACCATGGTCCAATGCCGCATTGTGACAAAGATTGTCTCGATATGAAAATCAATCATGGTAAATCATGGTCAACCATGGTCTAACATTGCACTGTGACAAGGATTATCTCAATATGGAATTCTACCATGGTTAACCATGGTCTCAATAGGGATATCAATCATTGTCTCAACCATGGTCCAACGTCGCATTATGACAAAGATTATTTCAATATGATAATCATGGTCAACCATGGTCAATCATGGTCAACCTTGGTAAAGCATGTTCAACATTTTTTTATAAAACCAAACATCATCACCCATGCTAAATCTCGGTCAACCATGGTCGAACATCACATTGTGACAAATTGTCTTGGTATTAAAATCAACGACAGTTACGCATGGTCAACCATGGTCTAACGTTGCATTGTGACAAGGATTGTCTCAATATGAAAATCAACCATGGTCAACCATGTTTATTTTAGTGTTTATTTTTGGGTTTATAATATTAGTCCCTTGGTTTAATATTATTCCCTTGGGTTCATGATCTCTTGGGGTTTTAGTATTAATCCCTTTTGTTTATTATTACCTTGGGTTTATAATATCAATCCCTTGGGTTTATTATTCCCGGTGGTTTATAATATAAACCATCATCAACCATGGTCGATGTCGCATTGTGACAATGATTGTATCCATATGAAAATCATCCATGATCAACCATGGTCCAACGTTTCATTATGAAAAATATGTCCTCGATATGAAAATAAATCATGTTCAAGAATGCTCAACCATGGTCCAACTTTGTATTGTGACAATGATTGTCTCAATATGGAAATAAACCATGGTCAACCATGTTTATTTTAGTGTTTATTTTTGGGTTTATAATATTACTCCCTCGATTTAATATTATACCTTTAGGGTTTTAGTATTAATCCCTTGTGCTTATTATTCCCTTGGGTTTATAATATCAATCCCTTGGGTTTATTATTTCATTGGGTTTATAATATAAACCATCATCAACCATGGTCAGATGTCACATTGTGACAATGATTGTCTCACTATGAAAATCAACCCTGGTCCATCGTGGTCCAATATAGCATTGTGACAAAGATTGTCTCGATATGAAAATCAATCATGGTCAACCATGGTCCAACGTTGCATTGTGACAAGTATTGTCTCAATATGGAAATAAACCATGGTCAACCATGTTTACTTTAGGGTTTATAATATTTATCTTAGTGTTTATATACCTTGGCTTTATAATTTTTATCCCTTGGGTTTATTAATCCCTTAGGTTTATAATATCAATCCATTGGGTTTATTAATCTAAGGGTTCATATTCCTAGGGTTTAATATTATTCCCTTAGGTTTATAAACCCTTGGGTTTTAGTATATGAAAATCAACCAAGGTTAAGTATTATCACAAAAAATTGATCATTTAGCCATAACTTACTAGATGGATCGAAGTACACCATGTAGGACCAATTTTACCATAGTAAAATTGCTTTACTATGAGAAATTACTTAATAAACCACATTTGTTAAGTCATTTATAATTAAATCCATGAAGAATAATTAAATAAATCACTATTTATTTAATAATCTTCTAGGAATAATTAATTAAACCATTGTTTAATTAATATTCCTTGTCACATTTGACCTAGTTATGAGAAATAAATAGATAAATCATTAATTATCTTATTTTTCTCTAGAAATAATTAATTAATCACTAATTAATTATTATTCCTTGTCAATCTTGACTAAATCCCTTAGGAATAATCAAATAAATCATTATTTATTTATTATTCATTAACCATATTTCTTGAGATGATAAATAAATCATTTATTTATTTAATATTCTAAATAAAAGTTAAATACTTTTTCCCTCCAAACCAAATATAATAAAATATTCCAAATGGTTAATTCTAGAATGGGGTCAATGATATTTTATTATTGTTCATTATTTGAGAATAACCTAATACTTTGTTATAAACAGAAGGGTTTTACATTCATTCTTCACTATTGATTATTTTCATTCTTGACTATCCTCAATGTCTTCAGCTTTTGTAGAGTCTCTTTCCTCTATAACGTGTAAAACCTAGCAAATGAAATGTTTGAGCCCAATGTGAACTCAAATGGAAAAGAAAAATGGTGTGTGACAGTGATAATAATCAGAGTTACAACAATGAGTGCAGCGATGAAAATAATCAAAAGTGAAGAATGAATGTAAAACCCTTCTATTTATACCAAAATATTAGGTTATCCTCAAATAATGAACAATAATAAAATATTATTAACCCCATTCTACAATTGACCATTTGGAATATTTTATTATATTTGGTTTGGAGGAAAAAGAATTTAAACTTTTATTTAGAAATAATAAACAAATAAATCATTTGTGTTTGGAGAATAATTTCAGAAAAATCACATAAAAAATCATTTGTCGACGCGTTTCGAACCAACCGGTGTGGTTCATCGTCAGGACAAGTTGAAGATCCGATCTGAGCAATGCGTTAAATAGGGACAGCGGGCCATTCCAACAGCTAAAATTGACTGAGTGACAGTTAACCGGGCCTCTAACAGCTAGGTTTGACCAGGCCCCAGGGGGAGGGACCAAAATTTATTTAATTATTTTATATATCTATTTATTTATTATTATAATTATATATAATATTATGTATATTGTTTATAAATGTAAATATTATTATACTTGATACTAATATATTATTATCATTACCCTTATATATATAATAATATTATTAATAAAATATTATATATTTAAATAATTAGAATGGTAAATGAATCATATATTTATTTTAAATCTAGAACCTAATTTAATTATTATTTATTAATAATTTTATTTATTTTTAATATATATTTTCACCCTAAATTATTTTTTTTAATCAAATTTTAATATTATTAATAATATCAATATTCCAGTTATATTGGGATGAGTATTAATTATTAGAATAAATAAAATGGTAATATTTCTTATTATCTACCCATTTAAACTACTTATTTAATTTATAATATTATATATAATATAATATAACTATTATATATAATATTATTCATCCCCGCTATTAATGTAAATATTATTATTACAATATTAATATATTTATTTACCATTACCCTCATATAATAATAATATTATTAATAAATATTATTTATTCAAATAAAAATATAATGGTTAATCTCATTATTATATACCCATTATTTTTAAATTTAGAACTTAATTCAATTATTATTTTATTAATATATTTATTTATTCATCTATTCCTTAATACTATTAAATCTTATTAATATATATTCCTTAATAACATATGTTTACATTAAATATATATTATTATATATATATAATATATAAAATCATACTTAACTAATATGTTATTAATATTTACAATTCTATTAGGATGAGTATTACTTATTAGAATAAATTGGTAAATATTCTTATTAAATTAAAACTAAGAAACTATAATTCCTATTTTATTTAAATATTTATTTATTTATTAATATCGATATTAATATTACTATCATGTACACTAATCAATACACTACTATCATGTTGTTAAGAAATAGTAGGAAATAATACTATCGTTAATAGTAATTTATGGCTCATATTGCTAGCACATAATCTGAGAATAATTTTTATTTTTAAGGACTATTATTTAAAAAGCTTACGCTATAATTCCATCAAAGGGGAAATTACACATTCTAGGAAAGGGGTTCAAAAGAGACCCTTATAATTAATTATCTAACCGGAAAAGGGAGGATAAAGAAAACCATGAAACCAAAGAGAAGAAGGAATGAGGAGGCTAGGAAGACAGGGCTGGGATCCAACAACTGCTAATCTTCCAGC